>CADDXX010001240.1:12108-29148 GCA_902810485.1 Alauda arvensis | reverse complement strand
CCGGGGCCGCCGGAGCCGGTGCAGCTCGGGCTGCAGCGCTTGGCCGCCGCCGTGTACGGCTGCCCGCCGAGCCTGCCCGCGCTGCTGCTGGGCGAGGACATCGCGGGGGACGCCGGGGGCGACCCCGAGGGGGACCCCGAGCAGGATGCTGGCGCGACGCTGCCCGAATTCTTGGACGTGGCGGTTGGCGGCACCTTTGACCGGCTGCACGGCGCCCACCGGCTCCTGCTCAGCGCCTGCTGCCTCCTGGCCCGGCGGCGGCTCCTGGCCGGGGTGGCCGACGGAGACCTGCTCCGCCGTGAGTCCGGGGCGGCCGTGGCACTGCGCGGGGACGAGGGGTGAGCCCGGTGCTCCCCGGGGCAGGGCAGCGGTCTGGGGGCCCGGTAACAAGTGAAGTGCTGGCAGCCATACACGCCAGGCAGTGCCATCCAGGCAGAGCGTCAGTGGGGATCCAGGGAGGAGCTGGTGTCCTGCCCGCAACCAGCAAGGTGTACAGGGGTAACGAGGGCAAGGGGAGGGGGAGGCAGCGTTCAAAGTCCCAGCCTGTTTTCTCCCATCTCTTGGTCTCGCTTTTCCGTCGCTCTTGTGCTTCCCCGCCCTCCCGGCRCCCGGCAGACAAGGTCCTGCCGGAGCTGATCGAGCCCTACGAGCTGCGGGCGGCGAAGCTGCGCGAGTTCCTGGAGGACGTGAAGCCCTCGCTGTGCTACGACATCGTGCCTCTGGCCGACCCCTTCGGCCCCTCGGTCACAGACCCCGACCTGCAGTGCCTGGTGGTCAGCGAGGAGACCCGCCGGGGAGGGGAGGCTGTGAACAGGAAGAGACTTGAAAACGTAATTCCCTCACTGGAGCCCGGTGGGCTACCCCTGCCCAGCCTCTTGCCCTGCCTGATGCTGTCTGGGGGCAAATTTGCCCCTTCCCTCTGYTGCATTCTCATGGCTAAAGGCACTCAGGGCTCCCTTCTCTCATCAGGGGCTCCCCAAGCTGGCTCTCCATGAAATCCAACTGATGAAGGACCCCGACCACAGGCAGAATGAGGAGGAGAAGATCAGCTCCTCCAGCCTCCGGCAGAGGCTGCTGGGGACACTGCTGCAGCCCCCACGGGTGAGGGGGGGCCTGCAGAGCCACAGCTGCGATCAGAGTGCCCGGGAGGAGGGGTGGGAATCTCGGGAGTCAAAGAACTTGGAACAGTTGCCTCCTGCTCTGCAGGCCAGGGCCTTTCATGGCCATCTCCAGGCCGGGGTGTTGGGATCCTTCTACAGCAAAGCCCAGTCTGCTGCCACGGCTTTCCTCTTTCCCTTAGCAAGACCCGGCTCTGCCGCTGCGCCCGTACGTGATTGGCCTGACTGGGGGAACTGGGAGTGGGAAAACCTCCATTGCCAGATTCCTGGGGCACCTGGGCGCGTTTGTCATCGATGCTGACAAGCTGGGCCACGCTGTCTATGTCCCTGGTGGCCCAGCCTACGAGCCCGTGGTGGCAGCCTTTGGGGCAGGTAGAGTCRCTGGAGGCTGCAGGGAGGAGGAAGGGGAAGGGAGGGGTGTCCCAGCATCCCAGAGAGCCCTGGCCTCTGCCCCYTCTCCCACCCCATGAGTTTTGGGCTTCCCAAGTGTGTCCCATGTCAGAGCTGATGGTGGGGAGTGATGAACCAGGCTGCTGTTTGCCTGGAAAAAGCTCTTCCCTGTCCTTTTTGGGAATCGGGTGAAGAGCTGCCAGGTCAGGTGTTACAGCCCTTTCCTGCATGCTGTTGAGAGCCCTGTGCCAAAGCCCTTTCCCCARCCCAGGCTTGCCACAGGGATGGGAGTTGTCCCTCCCAAACCTGTTGTGCTTCTGCCTTGCAGAGATCCTGAACGAAGATGGAACGATTAACAGGAAAGTCCTTGGGGCCAAAGTGTTTGGAAACCAGGTAAAAGCAGGTTTATTGTGAATACTTAATGCTGTGAGCGGGGGCCATTCTCCTCTTTGTGCCAGAGGTTTTTAGTTTTCAGCCCTTTGAGATGATGACACCTTCCTGGCTGTATTTCCTGACAGTGGCATGGGGACAGGGTGGGACAGATCATATCTCTGCAGCTGAATCAGCAACTGTGCTGGACACATTGCTCTTGCTGTGCAGCTGCTGCTGCCTCCCTGTTCCCATCCCTGTCCCCATCTCCCCTATACCATGCTTTTCCTTCACCCAGCTCAGAGCAACAGCCCTGACATACACAGCCAGTGGTYTCTGCCCCTTGTACCCAGGGGGGCTCAGTGGCACCTGGCCTTGACAGGCTCAGCCTGTYGCTCTGCTGCTGCCCCAGGCCAAGGTGGAGGCAGCTCAAGACGTTCCCTGGATGGACGTGCCTTTTGTGGGACCTGCTGTGCTGTGGAACAAAGCACCTCTCAGAGCAGAGACTGAGATCTCTGTTAATAGCAGGGCCCTAATGGCAGGACAAGGAAAATAACACAAAAAAGCACCCTGACCCTGGCAGCAGGAATGAGAGCCTCTGGTCATTGTGAAGGTTTTCCTTCCTGGTGCTTGGTGATGGGTTGTTCCCACTCCCCAGCTTCAGTGGGTCCTTGCTGGGTGTCCCCTGACTGCTTACAAGCCCCACTCTCCTGGCTGGCTACACAGGGGTCCTGAGGGCACGGGACTGAATCTCAAATCCCACTGCGCTCCTTTCTAGGAGCGGCTGAAGAGCCTGACRGACATTGTGTGGCCCAAAATAGCCCAGATGGTGAAGGAGAGAGTCARGGAGGCTGATGCTCAAGGTAAMAGGGGTGGCTCAGTGGCAGCCTCAGCTCAGCAGTGAAGTGTCTGCACTGCAGGAAGGTGGGACTGAGCCCAGGCTGCTGCCATCCATGGCTGGGCACTGAGGAACGCCCTTGCTCCCTAGGGAAGGCTGTCTGTGTGCTGGACGCTGCTGTGCTGCTGGAGGCTGGCTGGCAGGACATGGTCCACGAGGTGTGGACAGCCATCATCCCGGAAGAGGAGGTGGGGCATGCCCTGGGCCCCTCACTTTGCTGCTGGGGCTGCTCCTCAGCCTCCCCCCAGGCACCTGAGTGTCCCCCGTGTCCCTGCCAGGCTGTCAGGCGCGTTGTGGCCAGGGATGGGCTGACCGAGGAGGCCGCTCGCCGCCGCCTGCAGAGCCAGATGAGCAACAGGCAGCGGGTGGAGCAGTCGCAGGTGGTGCTCTGCACCCTCTGGGAGCCGGACATCACCCGSCAGCAGGTGAGCCTGGGGCTGCTGCGGCACCRGGGGYGTTGTGACAGGAGCTGAAGGGCTCGGTGCTGTGCTCTGGTGTGCTTTGGGTGTGCTGGTCACCATCGAGGCTGCCGCAAAGGGACGGTTTGGGGATGTAAATTCAGCCGGGAAGGAAGAGGGGTGGGTGGGACTGTCGTGTGACGGTCCTGTCCCATCGCTCACCTTACCGGGCGGKTCTCTGGCAGGTGCGGAAGGCCTGGGAGCTGCTGCAGCAGCGCCTGGGCCCGGAGCGCGGCCCGTGAGGGAACCCCAGGGCCCCGTGAAGGTCCGTGTCCTGCCCACCACGARCCGGCGGACGGAGCAGCGTGGGACCGACACCACCGGCCCCGCCCAGCTCCGGCGAAGGTCCGGGGCGTCCCGCGGGCCCCCGGTGAGGGGGARCCGTGCAGGGCCGAGCCCCGCCGGGTGACAGTAAAGAGGCTGCAACTGCAGTGCGTGTCCGTGCGCCGCTCCCGTCCCCTCGCCCGCCGCCACGGGGGCTCCGGTGCCCTCCTCGCTGCCGTGCCGGCCCCGCGGGGCTCGGTGCGGGGCTCGGTGCGGGGCTCCCGGTGCGCCGAGGGATCCCCGGGAACGGGTCCCGGCACCGGGGGCGCGCGGTGGTTACGCCACCTCATGACGTCACACGCACGGACGCTCCAGTGTGTGTGTGGGGGGGAAGGGGGGGGTGCGGTGGCGCCCCCTGGCGGCGCGGCGTGTCCCGRTGCCCCGGCGGAGCCGCGCGGCGGTCACATGACCGGGCGGGCGGAAGATGGCGGAGCCGCCGGGCGCCGCGGCCGAGGACTCGTGGGGGAAGGTGGGGCCGGGATCGGGTCGGGCCGGGCCGCCGGGTGCCGCGGGGGCGCAGGGCGGCGCGCCGGGACGGGGCTCATGGCGGCCGGGCAGGGTGAGCGCCGGGCTGGGGGGGACGGGGTCGGTGCCTGGGCGAGGGGCGGCGGCGGCCAAAGGTCCCGGCGGTGCCGCGGCTCGGGGGTGGCGGGGGCTCCTCCTGGGGCCGGGGGTGGGGGTCTCTCCGGGGGCTCGGTGGCCGCCCCAGCCCCGCTGACGTGTCTCCTCCGCCCGCCGGCCCCGCGCAGGTGGACGCGGCCTACGGCGACAATGGCCTGGACTCTGGTAGGTGCCCCGGCGGCGCCCGGCCCGCGCCACCCCCGTTCGTGGGTGGCAGCGGCTGCCCGGGGACGTCCCTCATTGTCCCTGAGCCCGGTCACACCCCGCGTTGGGATCTGACCCCCCGGGATTCTCTTCTTGCAGCGCTCTTCATGGAAAATGCGCGGAAAGGCAGCATAGTGTCCCGGGCCAACAGCATCGGCTCCACCAGTGCCTCCTCTGTCCCTAACACAGGTGGGGTTTGTCCTCCGCGACCGCGTGTTTCTGCACGCTGGGAATTTGGCAAGTGCCAGGCTCCAGGTCTGCCCTGCAGCAGGGGGGTGAGCGTGGCTGGGCAGGATTCCTATCCCAAGAGAAAGAGGAGGAGGAAGGTGGTGGGAACAGCGTCAGGGTTCTGTGGTTTCCAGCAGGGTTTGGAGTCGAGAATTACGCTGGTTTTGACACCTTCCCAARGGAGCTGCCAGCATCTGCCTCCTGCCCAGCTCCCCGAGGAGAGGGAAAGGGTTGCCAGGGCTCCTTGGAAGGCATTTTTTTCAGCCCAGCCTGATGTAGCTGGGTGGGGGCTATGCTGGGCCTGGCTGCAGCTGTAGCAGTCCCTTGTGCCTCTCCTGGTGCCTCTGTCTCCCCACCCCAGCCACAGTGTGTCCCCACAGATGATGAGGACAGTGAYTACCACCAGGAGCCCTACAAGGAGTCGTACAAGGACCAGCGCCGCCGGGCGCACACCCAGGCTGAGCAGAAGCGCCGAGATGCCATCAAGGTGAGGCCAGAGGCAGCAGGCAGTGCTGGAGTGCTGCTGCTAGCCTGCCCCAGCACCCTGCTTTTCCAGCACTTCTCTGTTTTCCTGCTGGATCTGCCATCCCTGCGTGTGTGTGTGCTGGGAGCTGCCCTGGCTCTGTGTGGTGGGAGCTGGGTGTGGACCTGGCCTCACAAGATGAGCCCACGCTCTGTTGGCTCTACTTCCCTGCAGAAAGGCTACAATGACCTGCAGGCCATCGTCCCCACCTGTGAGCAGCAGGATTTCTCCATCAGCTCACAGAAGCTGAGCAAGGCCATCGTGCTCCAGAAAAGTGAGTCCCAAGGGCGGGGGGAAAGGAGGTGCAATCAAGCCCCAAAGCTCCGCCCTGCAAGTGTGCAAAGGGCAAAGTTCAGCACCTTGGAACCTTCTGGTGTGATGAGGCTCTGGGGAGCTGCTCACCTGCACTCAYCTTCCCCAGGGGAGCTGGGTCAGTGGGAGCTGATGGTGCCCTGGCTCAGGCACCTCCCCTGGGCATCTCAGGGGCTCGTGTGTGCTCCCAAATCCTCACTCTGTGTTTTCATGCTCAGCTATCGACTACATCCAGTTCCTGCACAAGGAAAAGAAAAAGCAGGAGGAGGAAGTTTCTACGCTCAGGAAAGATGTGATGGCCTTGAAGATCATGAAAGTGTAAGGGAAGAGTTGTCRGGATCATGCTCTCTATTTCCTGTTGTTCCCTCACATCCCTGCAGGGTTCTGCAGTGGTTCTCCATCTGGGGCCAGGCCTGGAGCTTGGAACCAGGAGCAGGAGCTGGGAATTCAGAGCTGGGAGTGGCAGCTTGGAGTCATGTGTGGAGGCCTCACTGCTGACYTTGGTGTGCTGTGCTTGTTTCAGGAACTATGAGCAGATTGTGAAAGCTCATCAGGACAACCCGAACGAAGGGAAGAACCAGATCTCTGACGAGGTGAAGTTCAATGTTTTCCAAGGCATCATGGACTCCCTGTTCCAGTCCTTCAACGCCTCAATCTCTGTAACGAGTTTTCAGGARCTCTCAGCGTGTGTCTTCAGCTGGATTGAGGAGCACTGCAAGCCCCAGGTGAATGCAGGGCTGCAGAGGGGGCAGAGACAGTGGTACAGGGGCAGCTGCCCCTCCACAGACCAACTGACCATGTCCTCTCTCTGCCACAGACACTACAGGACATTGTCATCGGGGTCCTGCACAAGGTGAAGAGCCAGCTCTACTGAGYCTCCCGTGCCACTTCTGTGCCCGTGGGGATGGGGCACTTCTGCCCAGAGGCCTGGGTGCCAGGGACCACCCTGGGCCCTCTCCCTTGTGGCTGTTTTTAAGGTTCTCTGGATTATTTATTGTATTCCTTTTGAAGCCCAATGGTGGCTGTGCAAACACTGCTGCTCCACTCAGTGCCACTGAATCTTTATAGGGACTGGGCAGGAGGGGAGGGAAAGGTGCTGAGGAGCTGAAGGTGGGGAGCAGAGTCTCTGGCTCAGGCAGTGCCGTGGGGGTGCCTGTGCCACTGACTCTCCTTGCAGAGCTGGTCCCAGAGCAGCTCCATTCTGTGCCCTCGGGCCTGTGACAGCCCTGCTACCCCCAGAGTGGGGAAATGTGACACATGCATACTAAAAATGATGGGTTTCTGGTATAGCAGTAGGAATTGCTTTCCCCTGCCTCTCTGGAGGAGCCTGGCAGTGTGGCAGCAGGATGAGCCCATCCAGAGCTGGGAGCTGTGGCCCTGGCAGCACATGCTAGGGCTTTTATGAACCCCAAGTGCTGCTACAGCCATGAGTCTCTGGGAAGGAACACAGGAAATTCCTGCAAGTGCTGGAACACCTCTCCTTTTTAGAAACTCTGGCTGCATTGCACAGGAAAGTTCTGCAGCTGTAGCAGTGTGGCCACTTGTTGCTCCTCCTTAGAACTTCAGTACACACATACATGATCAGCCTCAATTTGATTATTATTGTAAATTCTGAAATGGTCCCAAAGCGCTGCCTGTGCCAGCTGTAATAATCAGCTGCTAACAGGGACATGTTTGACCCTGTCCCAYGCCCAGTTTGGGTCACAGCTCTGCCCAGGTAAGGGTTGGTCACTGTCCAGAGTGATGGGACCAGGGTGCTGCCAGCACAGGGTTTGTTCTCCACGTTTGTGCTTCTGCTCCAGGGGCACATCCAAGGAATGTTTATTTCTGGCAGTTTTTCCAGCACTGAGGASGGAGTGCTGCCTCCTGCCTTGGGAAGGGGACACGTGAAAGTGATGTATTTTTCTATTGTGAAAAGTAATTAAATAAATTTTGCTGAATGTTTTAATGATTTCTGTGATGCTGAGTTTCTGGAGCTGTGCCCTAGAGCTGGGAGTTTACAGAAGCCCATTCCAGCCCCTGTGGCTCAGGTTACCCTCTCCTGGCTCCTGCCCTCCCCACTCCTCAGGGCCTAAACCCTGCCCTGACACCTTCTGAAGAGACAAACACCACAGAGATGTGCAGCTGAACCAAAATCCTGGTGTTTAATGGATCATATTCTCATGTGACCACTCAGGCACACAGCAGGAAGCAGCCAGAACACATACAGAGCTCTGCAGCCCAGACAGTCCCTAACTTCCTTTCCTTACCAGAACACCAGGGACACAGCACCAGTGCCCCCACATGTCCCCTCTGCCACATCAGACCCCAGCCAGGCARCTCTGTGCCCTGGGGGCAGGAAAAAACTGAGAGGAGTGGGCTAGTGCAAGGAGAGGGCAGTGCCAAGCTACTCCCACCCACCACCCTTCCAACTGCAAAACATTTTTAAACAAATACATACACAGGACAAGCCCCAGTCCTGCAAACAGAAAAAGAACAACCCAACATCCGAGTTCCAGAGGCAGCTCCACAGCAGGTTCTCCCCAGGGCAAAGGCTCCCCCAGCACCTCACACGGTTGCTGGCAGCACGACACCGTGGTCCTCATCTGTCTCTATCCCAACCTCCTCCTGCATGGCACCGAGCAGATCAGAACAGCYTTAGGGTCTGGCTCAGCAGCCGTGGGCACGACCCAGCCTCGGTACTTACAAAGAACTGCTTCTTGCTCTTGGGATASCCCTCCAGGATGGCATCCAGCAGCTCGGTGGCCTGGTGAGACAGGGCAGGTGAGGGCAGCAGTCCCAGCGGGGCTGTCACTGCCCACCCGCAGCACAGCCGGTACCATGCGCTTCCTCCGGCGCCACTCGCGGCGGTACAGCTGCTGCTCCCGGCACACCTGCCAACAGCACCGGGTCAGAGCCACCCCGAGGGGCTCTCAGGAGCCCCCCGCAAGCAATGCCTGTAGGGGAAGTGCTGGATCCTGCATCCAGACTGGTCCCAGGTTCAGACCCAGCAGCTGTTCACCTTCTCTTTCTCCTCTGGAGTCACATGGTTGGTGGCAGATTTAATCCTCTCCAGTTTCTCCGTGTAACTGGCACAGTCCTTCCTCAGCGCCTCGATCTCCCTGGCAATCTCAGGGCTCGTCATGGAGCTGTTCAAGTCCTTCAGCTCTGGGAAGGTGGCACCGATCACCGGCCGGGCTGCCAGCCCAGGGGTGCCACACCGGGGCACAGCTGCCCGTGCCCCCGGGGACCCCGCGGTGGCTCGGGGCTGCACTCACCCGCCTCCATGTGCCGGCAGCTCTGCTGCAGCGCTTGCAGCTGGGCGGAGCGCGCCGCGATTTCCCCGTCCAGCCCGCGGAGCTCGGCATCGCTGGCGGCCGGCAGCTGCTCCTGCGGGGAGCGGCGGTCAGGGCTGCGGGGCCAGCGGGGCCAGCGGGCGGCGGCGGCGGCCGGGGCTCACCTGGTCAGCGAAGTAGATCTTCTGCTTGCCGTACACCTTCTCCCGCACACGGCCCTGCTGCGCCAGCTGCTCCAGCGCCTTCACCACGGCCTGCGGGACGCGGCGTCAGCCGGGCCCGGGCCCGCCCCAGCCCCAGCCCGGCCCGGCCCCGCTCACCGCCTTGCCCAGCCCGTGCTCCCGCTGCAGGTTCCCGAAGGCATCCTGGGCGCTGTACGGGCGGTTCTGCTCCCGCAGGTAGCGCAGCAGGACAGCGGCGGCGCCTCCTGCGGGACCAGCCCCGGTCACCGCGGCCGCCCGGGGCCGCAGAGCCCGCCCGGTGCTCCCCCGCCACTCCCGCACTCACCGCCCGCCGCGGCCTCTCGCCCTTTGCTCATCCCGGGCTCCCGGGGCCTCCGAGCCCGCTCGGTTCCCGCTTGGCGCCCTTCGCGCACTTCCGGCGCGCCGCCAATCCCGGTGAGGGCGGAGGCAGAGCGGTCCGTGATTGGCGGGGGTAACGAGCGCCGCCCGGTACCGGCCCGCCCCCGCGGGAACGGGGCCCGCACACAGCCCGGGYCGTACCGGCGGTGGGGCTCCGCGCCCCCGGRCAGGCRCTCACCGACCGCAACCGGGTGAGAAGCGCAGCCCCCGCACTCGGCCAGCGAAGGGGTTCAAGCCCGTATGGAATAACCCGTTACCGACCTCCCGTTCCCGGCTGAGGCCGCCCCCCCGTCCCCGAGCTCAGCCCCGGCACGGCAGTGGGATAGGCAGAGTCAGACAATCAGCAAACAGTAACGGGGTCCCTGACGAGGTACGTTCTTAGCTGCACAAACGTGATCAGAACCGGGKTTATGGCTTAGGAAAAGTAATGGGAGCGCTCGGTGGGCAGAGAGGGGCTTGGCTCTCCCTGGGGTYTGCTGGTTTGTAACAGGAGCGCGGCAGGCGCGGCCTCTTCAGTCACTGCTGGTCCGGGCTGCTGTCCCTGTCCCGTCCCCACTGCTGGGCTCTGCCYGCACAAGGCTGGAGGCAGCAAGGGCCCAGGGGACACAGCACCGCTCTGTCAGCCCTGCTTCACCTCCTCCTTYCTCCAGGAAAACTGCCGGGGGACGCGCAGCCTCGGCCCCGCCCACGGGAACGCATTGGAGCAGCACGGGGGKTTCTAGCAAAGTGTTAGTTGGCTGTTAACAAAGGCTGTTAGTTCAGAAAAGCAACACAAGAGCAGGGGCTACACGTGGATGTTCTTGCAGGTGGTCTGGTGGTCACAGCAGGTGTCTTATTGCCATTGAGCTCTTACAAAAACAGCATCACAAGGAGCTGGAGCCGAGGGAGCTGCCAGTGCAAGGAAAACTGGCTGCACAACATCCACAATGGAGCAAGGAGCTYGGTTCCACCTGGAGTTGGATATTGCTGAGTGAGAAGACTTGGATTTGTGCACATTTTAGGAGTGGGGAACAGCTGTCTGAGACAGAACAGCATTGAGTCCCAGACACCACGTCTGAGGGGCTCTGTCCTGTTCCCCTGGTTACACATCAGTGCCAGAACTCAGTGCACAATTGTTCCTGGCGATGCTGTCAGTCCCACTGGACTTGAGAGCTGCAGACACCAGATTTATTGTCTTAAGAGAAAGTTTGGAGCAGGCAGCATCTTGTCAGACAGTGCAGGGTGATTGTGGAGCTATCCCATCAACGCCTCTTCCCTACAGATTGCCAGTGTCCTTTATTTTAAAATCCAAGCGAGGCTACAGAGTCACAAGTCACAGTGGTGCACCAGCCCAGGACTGGCTGTCACATCACTCAGACTCACAGGAGACAATCAGAGAACTGTGCAAAGCCTTTCCTTCTAGGATTCCCTCCATGATGCGCAGTAGAAATCCAGAGGGAAGTGACAGGGTGGTTTACTGGCCCCGGGAGCCAGCGGGATCCARCTGGTTCAGCTCGGACTGATCCAGCAGTTCAAAGTCATCCCCTTCAGCGTCAGTGTCCAAGTCYAAACTGGCTGCTCTGAGGTGAGTCTTTGCCCCTCTCTGGGGATTGGTGCTGCGTGAGGAGCCTGCCTGAGTGGCTCCTGACAGTGCCAGCTGGATCATGCCCCTGGTGACAAAGCCAGCGATGTTGTTGGTGAGATTCTGCACTGATGTGCCAAATTCCTCCTGCTCGTATGGGAGCTGCAGCTCCTCTGTCCCTTGTGAGCGGTACGCCAGGCTCGGGATGCCAATGCTGGTGTCATCTTCATCATCTATGCAYGTTGCTTCTGGGTTTATGGAAGGGAAGTCAGGGAGATCCCTGGCAAAGGATTCTTCTGGGTCACTGTGACCATCCAGGTCTGGAAGAGGATAAAGTGCTTKAATTGCCAGAACCCACCAGCACCCACAGGTCCAGGCAGGAGCTGGGCCAGCACCTGCCCTGCGTGGATTGTTGGGAGCTCACAGATCACACTCCCTTCATCTCCCTCCCCCCATCCCAACTGTTTAGATCCTTGTGAGTGACCTCCCAGCTCACTCACAAGGAATGCCAGTGCCAAAGCAGCCACCTGCTAGAGGGGAGCACCCACAGCCACACAGGCAGAGCTGGACCTGCCTTCACAGAGCTGCTGCTCTCAGTCCACTCAAGAACCACAGGAATGAAGGAGCAAGCCTCAGTTCTGAACAAAACAGGCAGTTGCAGCTCATTTCCAGCAGAAAGACCAACATCAAACAGCCAGACTTCAATGATGGGAGGTAACACATCCTCCCTCTGACCCATCACACTGGTGCCTGCTTGGCATTCCACACCTTCCAGAAGCTGTTTCCTCTCACCTTCTGATCCTTCTGTCAGGGGTGTCTGGCCCCTTGAAAGGTTAAACATCCCACTTTCAGTGTAGGAAACCTCAGCATCYGAATGCTCCGAGTCAGAGATGGTCAGTTCCTTGGCAACCATGGAGTCATCCAGCTTTGAAATAGAAGATAAAATCCAAATAGAAAGGTTATCCCCATGCCTCAAGACAAAAGAGATGATGGAGTCGCCTCTAGCTGAACCTGGCTCTTGTGGAAGACTGGTACCTGAGGCACATTCACATTTACTGCACAGTCTAGGAGACTGCAGYTGGCACAAGCAGCTCTGGACATTCTTTAGTGGAACAGAATGGGAAAGAGCTATCTGACAGGACAGTGTCCTCATCTACTCTCCCATACTGTCAGTACACTGTGCCAACACACAGCCAGATGCTGCATGTCCCCACAGTGTGGTTTATTCTTTCCAGCTGAGCTCTTCTCTCTCCCAGAGGCTCTGTTACCTTGGGGCAGAATGCAGCCAGCTCCTCTTCACTGTCACTCCCATCATCCATGGCTTCCTGACCAAGGGCCCGGCTGCGCACTGTTGGAAACAAGACACAAAGCTGTTACTGCTGCTGGGGCAAGGCTCTGTGCAGCACCAGAAAACCCCAAACTGCACAAGAACAGAGCACAGCCAGCTCTGTTCCACAGCAGAGCCACGATCAATTCTGACTGCGGCTGTAGCAGGTTTTTTACTGAGATGAACATGTTTAGAACTCCCTCGCACAGAGCCTTTCCTCCTTTTCCCAGGCTAGAGAACACACAGTTCTGGCAGCCAAGAACTGGAGCAAGCTCAGTGCTGTGAAAAACCCACGGCAGCTGCTTCCTAGGAGATGGCTGCAGAGGCGGAACTGCCTCTCTCTCTTCCCAAAGGAATTTGCCATGCCAGACACGCAGCCCCTAGTGCCCACCAAGGCCTGAGCCTCCGTTCACAGCCCGTTTCAGCTATCAGAGATCAAGGTGTAAAACCCTGGGGCCAGAAGGGGGCAGGGAACTCACGTTGCCTCTGGCGCTGCCTCGCCACCATGTATCCGCGCACGCTGAAGTCCAGGCGCTGCAGCAGCGGCTCCAGCCGCAGGTACACGCGCTGCCCCAGCCTGTGGTACACGGCCAGGGGCCACAGCAGGACCAGGAGCACTGCAGTGAGTGGGAACTGCAGGTTAGGAAGTTGTTCAGGATGCTGCTTGGCRAACATCCTGCCCGTTTCGTGCTGCAGCACGACGCACAGAGCGGATCTGAGCRCTGAGGGCAGTGATGTGGGAGACTGTTAGCACAGGTGTCATCACCTCTGCCAATTTAACAGARTTGAGAGGCCAACCTGTGYTCAGATCTGTAGTTACTRAGCACTCAAACATGTTCTCTCCAGACCAGACTTCGAGTCCTGGTCAAGAACCACCACATTCCTGGCAGAATTGTATTGTTTTAAATTTTAAAGCCATTCACACATGCTTTTCTTCTGAGCCCCATTCCTCAGACATTCAGCACCCACTCATCTCTTTTCACATGGAAGTCTGTATTGGCACAGAGATTTACTTACACAGCAAGTATGAGAGCAAGAGCCCAGGGATRTACYGGCCCAGGACAGCCAGGAAAGTGAACACTCCACACACTAGAAGGCAAAACTGAAGACATGAGAGACAGTGAGTTTTGAGAGTTAAGCAGTAGGTCCACTCACTTCTTGACCATCTCAGCCTCTGCAAATTCTAGGTCAAGTTGTTGTTCCAAAGAGGGTGAAGCCTTCACCTGTGTCCAACCACCTGCTCCAGTGTGGGCACAGACACAGGGGKATCTGTCAGCTGAGGCCTCCTGCCTCTGGGCAACAGGAGCTTCCCAAAGCAGGGACACCAAAAGCAAGGGAGAGGCTAAACTAGAGAGCTCTTCAAAGTGAAGAGGACAAGGACAGTATCACTGTGCTACAGGTTTCTCTTTCCATAAACTCAAAAAAAAAAAAAAAAAAAACCAAGAAAGAAAAAGCTTGACACACTTTCTCAAACTGTTAAAACCCAGTGAGGAGACAAGTTTGACAGACACTTGAAAAGCCAGAAACCTACAGAAGGAGCAGCCACGCTCTCAACTTCAGTGGTGCAATCCACACAGKGACATTCACTTTCTCCTCCCTCCTCCACAACCTGATTATTCTGCTTTCCATTCTTCCCCACCACCTAATAAGCAGAGAGTTGTGGGAGACCTCCCCTGGCAACCTCCCATCCAGGAACGTGTTCAGCCAGTGCTGGATGCCAGCACAGGAGGATCCTCGTGGTCAGCAGAGGCTCCACAAACAAACAGATTATTTCTGAAGACTCTACATTCTTACCTTGCCAGGACTTTGCCTCTTGAAAACGAAGAGATTACTTAAGAAGTTGGTCCCAGTCACCCATCCTTCAGCCAAATGATGACAGAGCTCTGGCACCCCAAGCAGCCGAGGGTGGACGTATCCCCAGCTGCAGTGAAGGCAGAATTTGGGAACAGAGATTGCTGCATCAGTGGCAGGGCTGAAGACCCTTGTTGGAAATACYTGTCTCAATGCTTCCTTCTGTTCCTGCCCAGCACAGAGCTCTAGAGATGAGGGTCACCTGCCTTCCAAGCAGTGCCCTGCCCAAAGCAGTTCATTTACAGCCCCTCTAGCAGCATCCCAGTGCTCCCACAGCAGCTGAGAAGCAGGAATTTCAATCAGTGGCTTGGACCAGTTTCCATGCTGCTGGAGGGAGTGCACAGTGCAGACACAAATCAGGTGAATCCATTTACTTTTTCTGTGTTTATGTGGTCAGCTGCAGCCTCCAAGTGTTCAGCATGAGGTCTAGAAGCAGCCTTGCACCTCACTTCATGTATTGTTACTCTGGAGGCCTTGAATGGGTCAGTTTTGTTAGTKCTGCCTAACTGCTAGTCATGAGTACCTGAAGGTTAGAAAGAGCAATTCCTCTTGTGCTTGGGCCTCTTAAAAAAAATGAATAAATACATTTGTCTTCTGGCACCAGCTCAGGTGATTTAATCAGGGACTGACATTCAGCACAGCCTGGCAGGAAGGTGTGCCCAGAGAGGCAGGTGTGAGCAGTGAGACAACACCTCAGTATTTCTCAACCCATTATTAATGCTGCAGTCAGATCATAACTATGCAGAAACAACTGCTGGAACAAGCCTGTTAAATATTCCCTATCAAGTTCTCAGAAGACTTCATTAATTCCCACAGAAATGCTGTTTTCCTGCTATTGGAGGCCTACACAAGAGGAATTGCTCCTAAGGCAGCACCTCTCTTTTCAGGGTGCAGGGAATTAAGCAAGCACATCTGGGGGCTGGTGTGAAGGCAAAGGATAATAAAAATGGCTTGGGCAAGTCAAAAACTTCTCACGACCACCTGGACTGCATCTGGGTCTCCATSTGCCCTCCACTGAGCAGCTCCCAGCTCCCTCCTCCCTTCTCCCCCTCCTCCTCACCCCAAGGAGCCAACATCCCAAGCATGTGCAGGTAACAACACAGTATCACAGCAAAGTATCACAGCAGAGGAGTCAATTAGTTTCCTACCTCTCATTGTCTAATTCATCAGGTCTTGCCACTAAAATATTAAGAACAGACACTACATTAGTTGCAAGGAATTTGCCATGGGAGTGCTTAGCTCTTGGGATTTTAAGTAAAGCTTTAATGAGCTGGGGAACACCTGGAAAAGACATTAACTGTAATTACAGGATGGAGAGGCATCACTCCATAACAAATCCTGAGTGTGTACGTGTGACAGTACAGGACTGCAAGAGTCTCTCCCTGTTGTTCCTCAGTGTTTGTTGGACAATWCAGGCTGCCCACTTCCCTCTCCACCACTCCCTGCACACACCAGCTGGGGAGGAGGAACAGCCTGCAGACTGGAAGCATCAGGGGTTGAAGTCTTTTGATACTTTCCCACCCAGGCTGGGACTTGAARGAGATGTACCAGCCACTCTGAGAGATCAAATCAGAGGGATTAAGGAGCTGGGCAGACACTGTCTCCTAAGAAGGAGCCTAAGCCAAGCTTTGAGGAAAGCTTTAATGTCTTCCCAGGAAGTAGAGAGAACAYGGACTGAAGCAGAAAGCTGGGAGCTGAACTTGCTGGTTAGTCAGGGAACCAGCCCTGGGAACATGCAGACCCTCACACTCCTCCAARCTAACCTGTCCATGCAAAGCCAAGGGACCTCGAGCTGCTTGGAATGGGGGTGGTCATCAGTGTATTAATGTCACAAGGGAGGGACACAACTGCTTTGGTTACTGAAAGCTGRAAACTAACTTCATTAACAGCTGTTCAGATGCCTCTTCTCCCAAAGAAATCTCTGATCAACAGCAAGGCTGGGACYTGTCTTCATCCTAAACTGGGCTATTATGGATTCTGAGGAGGAATCCAGATGAGTTCCACATATGCTTCGGTTCCTCACTCTGGTATTGAATGCTCAGAAACTGAATCACTGTCTCAAACCTGCAC
This sequence comes from Alauda arvensis, assembly GCA_902810485.1. Taxonomy (NCBI): domain Eukaryota; kingdom Metazoa; phylum Chordata; class Aves; order Passeriformes; family Alaudidae; genus Alauda; species Alauda arvensis. Next base: position 13,038 of record CADDXX010001240.1, on the reverse strand, counting down.
TAGGTCACGTACACCCTGTGGTTCAGGATTACAAGACAAATACCAGTGTCACAAGCACAAAAAGAACATGTGTTTACACAGATTAGACTGTTCCAGCTCCAGAAGGAGCATGCCTGCAGTAATCTTACCAGCTTCTAGATCCTTAAAGCAAAAGGCCCAGGTTTTAACAATGTAAGTGCAGGCAGGGCAGAGCCTGTACTTGTGGGGCTGGAAACGGGGCTTGATTTGCTGCTATGAGCTCAAAATGCAACTTACCACCAATTTCTGGCCAGATTTTGTGCTTCCACTGGTCTASACACACTACTACTATGAGGSTWARTGCAGTCAGGAACAGCAAACGAAGGGAAGTCAGAGCAAAAAACCTGTGGAGAAGARGTCAATGAATCAGTACYGGCGAGATCTCTGTGAGACACAAAAGAGTAAAACCAACCAACCTAAAACCAGTCACTCGGGGTCACTCAGTCACCCTGCAGTGTGCCTCGGGGGCAGTGCCGGGTGACCCTGGTTTGCTSGTGTCAATTCTCYCWGKACAGCCCTGCTGTACAGCTCCTGTTCCAGGMAAGCTGCYCTCCCTCCACTTGAGTTTTCCCGGCGAGTTTGATGCTCTCAGGYYCAAGGAGAGCACAGGGACGGGGCTGCAGCAGAACCAGCGCTCYCAGGTCCCTCCTGTCCGGAACGGGACACGGACCCAACCGCCGGCCAACTGCCCCGAGCCCCCTGACCCACGCAGCCCCGGCGAYCGAGGCTCGGCGGGGCGCGCTTCCCACAAGACGTGGCCCGGTCCCGGTCCCAGCCCCGGTGTCGGTCCCAGCCCCGGTCCCGGTCCCAGCGCCGCCGCCGCTCACCAGAACAGGCCGTGCACCGCCACCCAGCACAGCGCGCTGCGGCCCGGCCGCTCCCACACCAGCGCGGCCTGCACGGCGCCCAGCA
>CADDXX010001239.1:0-63861 GCA_902810485.1 Alauda arvensis | reverse complement strand
GTKKWKAWAAWAKRGRRAAMAMTTGTGGTGGGGAAGAAACTTCACTTGGCAATGGAAAAACAGTAAAAAATGCTCACTTTGTGTGATGGATGGGCTGGGAGTCATCAGAGATTSCTGCTGACTCTGTCATACAGCACATGGCTACATCACTCAGGGTTTTCATCTTAAAATATGTTGAGGATTACCAGGACACAGACACAGATGCAGTTCCACAGGGCTCTGGGTAAGGACCTTGCTGTTTGCATGCAGTCAGTGAGAAGGCAATTAGCTTGTCCAAATGGAAATACCATCGTGGGATCATTTTTTTTTCACAATCTGCCGCCTCTGTCTGACTTCTCACAGGAGAAAAATAAATCATCATTTCATTGACTTGAACAAGAATTGTTTCAGAGCATTTTGGAAAATCAAAAAACTAAAGTTTTTTTTCCCTGCTCCTTAATCTTCTCCATTCTCATCCATTCCTCCTGAGACAAGGAAGTAGATGAGGATGTCATTATGCAAGGAAGTAGATGAGGATGTCAGTATGCATGTACAAAACCAGCTGCATTAATTTGCCCTGTGCTCACTGGGGTGCAGGGACTTTTGTATGCTACAGGAGGGAATTTTGTCTGGTCACCTAAGTTTTCATGTCCATCTCTGTTGGAAGGAGACAGGAAGTAAAGCAGTGCAATAGTAAAGGTTGTACCTTCTCAGTCCTGAGGTATCCATGTCCTTTTTCTTCACTGCMTTTCCACTTCATTATTTGTCACTGCATTTCTTTTACTTGAGAAGCTCATGTGTAGAGAAATAAAGCATCAAAAGAGTCTGGCAGGAAATGGAATTGTGGAATAAAATGTTGAATACATGAATCTAGTAGGTATTTCAGTTTTTCAGAGATCTGGTGTTAAAATCTTCACCTACATAGGCATCATCACCTTGCCATAAACAGCAATGGGTTACTCACGGATTTAATAAAATCAAACTCTATCTCTGTAACAGAATATTGTGCTCAGAATGAAGGGAGTTGTGCCTGTGGGTTTTGGACATGGTTGCAAGAAGGTGGTTGTGGTTGTTTGCACTTAAGACAAAATAAAAATTGGACAGGTTCATACTGATGTATATATTGCCTCTCTTAAAGAGGCTCAGGCATCATTGGAAAAGGAATTGATTTCTCCATTGGAAAAGGAATTCTCTTGTTAAGTTGCTTCAAATAGCAACAGGTCTAAGTGAGTACAAGGATATTAAATTAAAGCAAATGGCACGTGCTCAAACTACATTGCCTCTACTTATTAATTAGCAACTTTAAGACTTGGGGCAGGATGTTTTGGTTTGTGTTGTGTCTGATCTAGGAGAGGATGAAAGTCAGTATTTGACGATAATTTCAACTAATTAACAGGCAATAAATCTCRYTTTAAAATAAATGTGAAAGTACATAAATATTTCTAAAAATCYTGTCTCCACAATTTCAAGAAAGTGRAGAGGTMYCATATCTCATATAGCATTGCCTAAATTTGACTTCCTGAACTGTTAACTGTACCAACTGGAACATTTATGATACAGGGGATTATTTGTTGTGGAAATTAATCCTGTAAAATATGAATAAATAACCTTGTTATGTCATCAAAGCCTCCAGGCAGGTCTGTTTTCCCAAATGGTGACTGTGTATTTTTGGCAGCATGTATTGGAAACATTCTTAACATCTTTGAGGAACTCTTGAGATGCACTTCAAAAATGGTTTGCAGAAACTGGTTGCCCTTTCTCTAGAACTTCATCAAAAGTGGCCAAATTTACTACCCCAGGGTACTTTGTAAGAAAATTTTATGAGCCAATTAATAAATAATATTTGTAAAACGTTTTGGAAGGCATRCACTGACTGTGAAGTTTGGAAGGCACGTACTGACTGTAATAAAATCCAACATGAGGCAAATACAGATTTAGTGTCAATTTTTCATCGCTTTGCCTGTGTCTCACCAGCTGCAGTAAAACAAGGAGTGTGTGTGTGTGTAACCACATGGAATTCTTTCCTTGAGCTCCTCCTGGACACTTGCCTCCCTTCCCATGGGCACATCCCAAAAGGCTGGCCAAGGTCTGCAATTTCTCAGGCTGTGTAAATACTTTAATTAGTTGTGGACTTTGCAAGAAAGCCCACTGAGGCCAATTGTCTTTGCAGTGAGAGACAGCTCTTCCTGCTCATCTGTTTTATTGGCCTGCAGTTCCAGCCTCGTGCCAAAACTGTTATTGCTGGAGAAATTAATGAGAACATGTTGTTGCCTCAGCTTCTCAAAACTCCATAATTGCAAATGTTAGGCACTTAATTGAAGCRACACTTTAAAAAAATTAGTCACTGTCTCTTGATCTTTGTCGTGTCAGTGCCATTCAGAGCAATTTGTGAAAATACCAGGCTWAACTCTGAGCAGCTTTTTCCTTGCTGWTAGAATTAACCTAGGATTTTGGGGKTTTTTTTAATACAGGGAAATTACCTTTCATTTTTTCCCCTGCTATGCAAGCTAACAGGTTAATAGAGGTATTGCTGCACTGCTTGGTAAACACTGGCCCCACCTCTCTTTTGTAGGTGTTTTTCCTTGGTGTTTTGGCATTCCAAAACCAAATTCCAGTTCCAAGACTTGGAATGAAGTTTTGTATTTCACAGCACATTAACTGCTTTCTCATCAAGTCTTCACAGTTGTGTCCAACCCAGCTGGCTTCCAGTTTTGGTGGCACCTTTGTGACAGTAACCAGGACAGTTTAAATTTATGTAGGAAAAAACCCTTCAGTCGAAGTTTCTCTTTTTTTGTTCTGCCTTTCTGGAGGTTATTTGTGCACTTGCAAATAGCCAGGCAGTCATTGAGGTCACAGGTCAAATATTTCCAAATTTAAGTAAGGATTTGAGAGTGTTTTTACAGCAGCAAGCACTTGATTGTCAATGTTGAGGATCAGAGTGGAACTGCTTCGTGTTTTTCACTCTGTATCCTTTGGAGAAATCAATACTGGAGTCACTTTGCTCTCAAGAAAAGAGCAGGTCAGAAAACAGAGGCARGGGCCTGACCCAATTCAGAGTGAGACCACTGGGTATTTAACTGCTTTGCTCAGCTGTAGATTAGAAATMTGTCAGGAAAGAAAGAGATACAGCAATCACTGCTTAGCATGAGTCATGTGGGATTTTTGGGTTGTTTTGGTGGCTTATGCTTCAGTGCAGCARAAGAAGTGATCAGTTGTAATATTCAGCTTCAGTCACACTTATTTGGTCAGCAGTTGAATTGAAATCAGTAGAAATATAGCAGCTCACTTTATTTTTCAGCTAGGGAATCTTTCCATTGGAAAACCAACTCAGATCCAGCTCCCAGTTCAACTGGGGGTGCTAAAGCTGTGGTGGCAGGACCCTTGTGATGTTTGCACTTGTAGATATGCCAAAGGTTATAATAAAGCATGGCCTGCATGTGGTACCAACCTACTCTAAATTAGGAACCAAAGGGGGAAACTCTGCAGAAGGATCCAAGTTCATGGGATTTTCTCCCTCTCTGGGGCATAAGGAGAAGGTGTGAATCACTTCTGCCCCAAGCCTGCAAAATACATTCCCATTTTTCCCAGTTGGATATTCTGGGCCATGAGGACTCTGACTCTCCCCTCCAAACACTGCTTGGGGAGTTTTGTACAGGCATTTACACTCTTGATATTTTATCTGGCCAGCAAAACAATTCAGGAGCAATTTTAATGACTTCAGAACTCCTCAGTTAGAAAATTCTGTCGTTTTACTTGCCAGACATAACAGGCCCACACCAAAAATCCAGCACCTCTTGTGATAGCTGGGGGGATTCTAAAGAATAATTGATGGACCTTACTGAACAGAYCTATGTTAAAAATGYATTGTGAGTGGCAGAARTAATCAYAGACWCACATTCACATCACCACAGCTGAAGATTTATTCCTYTTATTATTTTTTATKTAGCTTTCTTGTGATTTTTGTAACTTGGGTGTAAAWYCTTGGTCCTTGGCAACTCTCACAGCAGAAGGTTTCTGCACATATAAGTGATTGTACAAAAGTGTTGGGGGGAAATGTTGCTGTTTGGCAACASTTGTATAATTAATCTTTTTTTTTTTCTCCAGCTCTTAAGTGATGCACAACAATTTAGGGAATCTGCTGCCAGGAGCTGTCAGGAAAACTGAGTAGCATTAGGCTGTATAGAAAAAATACAAATACAGTAGAGAGAAGATCTAGCTTTAATGTGTGAATTAACAGACTGAATTTAAGAGTACTTTGGGGGTTGCTTTGTATGCTTCTCTCATAGCACAGTCTCTGTTTTAAATCTGGACTTTTTTTTTTTTTAAAGTGAGAGTAAAGTGGTGTTTTTTTTTTTTAATTAAGTGCCTAAAATGGCATTATGAAATATTTAAAGACATGTCTCTCTAGACTAATTAATCCTAACACTCCCTTTCCCCAACAATAAAACAATCAAAACTACGCTTTCCTTTTGAAACTGTAAAAACATGTGCTTTTTGTGTATCACAGCAGATGAAATCATTAATGTGACTGATAGGGTCTTTTCAATGAGTGTCTCAGGATTTATTTTTTTTTTTTAATGTTGCAGTAATTGATGGGATCTGTGTGTTTGCATATGAATGTCCTCTTAGAATGAAGACGTGAGAACCAAATTCTCAGCCACGATTATGGAATTAATGGTGTGGAACTGTGTTAGTCAGAGGAACAGYGAGTTCATAGAAAACACTACTTGAAAAATAATAATTCTTGTATAGTGAGATAAGAGGCTTAAATATAATAATCTGCCTGCAATTCTGGGAAAGATCTGAAAGTGTTTATGCAAATCCAGGCCTTGAGACACTTTTTCTTGTGGAGTTCTCTGGTGCTGGCTGTGGAAGGGTTGATAACCATGGCATTAGAATTCGGCACATACAGTTGATTTTAGCTGTAATAAATGACAACCTTCTTTAATATTTTATATTCATTTATGAGCTCTTTTAATATACTGAAGAGCTGACTGTTGGAACGGGCTTTGTGCTGTCAATAAAATTTAGGGGAGCATTTAAGCAAATTCACCAAGGCAGCAAATAAGTATTCTGACTAATTTGATTGAAAGTATTGTATTTACTGCCTATGGTTATTTCACCCCACTCTCCCCCCCAGTTAAAGAAAGTCTATGTGGATGTATGCACTCAAGTGTCACCATTTTATTGCAATTTTCAATAATGTACAATTAATACTTGAAGCMACATCAAATAACAAATCGCTGAGGACGAGCACTGTTGTCAACACATTCCTACTTCRTTTAAACAATGGCATAGGAAAAGTAATTAGCTTGACAATAAACCAAGCTCACTCCTCTCCATATTTGCTCTCTGGGCTGGTAATGAAATAATCAGGAAATGAATGCCTGGGAATCAGTGCTGGACGTGTGTGTTATTTAAATCAGAAGTCCTCAAAATGGGAAGAATGATTTGTGACTTGATAAATAAACTGTCTTCCTATGATGAAAACTAGTCCCTGGTGAAAAGCTGATAAAGTTGGATCCACCCTTAATGTCTGGAGAAGCTTTATAAACAGAAAAGGGCAGCATTGCCATGAGGGCTTACAGGAGCAACTTCCCTATTAGCCTGGAATTTATGATGGGTTAAATTTAGGAGGAATCCTGAAATACTGTGGCAGCACCTTGGTGGCTGAATACAACTGAATTAGTATAAAAACATCCTCTGCTTTGCCTTTCAACTTGCAGCTTTTCCATAATAAAGGACTTCTTCCTGTGTCCAGTGAATTCGAAGGGTATGTGAGGTTAAAAGAATATTCTAGCAGGGCCCTCAGAATTTGAGGGTAAAGGGACTTGAATGCTGACTGATACTGCATATTTTTTGATCTTATTGAATGGCATTGGGGGGTGTGGACAATGTAAAATAGCAATGTTACTGTATGTGTTTTAAGAGGCTTTTAGGGCTAGACTCCTTTCATCTCTCACTCTTGGCTTGCTCTGTATTTGAATAGATTTATTTTTATGCTACTGAGTGCTGTAGTCAATTTACGACTTTCCCACTGTGGCACGAGCACGATGGGCTCCAGGTGCTGCTCATCATCCCTCACTCAGTGCTACATGGCTTTGCACACGGGGTGCAGTTTAGGTGTTAAGACACTTGCACAGCAGGTGGAAAAAAAAGGCTTGCAACGCAGTTTTCTCTCRCAGGAAAATAGGTTACACAAATGTTTCTTATGCTCAGTCATGATTGTCGCTCCTGACATAAATCAGCGTGGCATAAGCACATCTGACACTGCTCACACAGCTCATAACTGCCTGCTGAGCAAGCTGAACGCTTTTCAATCCCCAATTTGCCTCATTTCTGGTAGACTTCCACCAGTCTCATCACTGAGAAAATCTAATCAGAAATCAGACTTGCGGTGCTGCTCTTGTTTTGCAAGAAACGRGCGGTTCTGAGGTTTTCCATTACATTTTCAAAAACGTGTCCTTTTCCATGAATCAGCCTTGATTTCCCGTAGCTATCCATGTTTCCTTGAAGCTGCARATGAACTTTTCAGTTGTAGAAAGCAGTTTATTCTGCCTCCCCTTGCAGATCAGGTCCTTCAGGCGTGTTTTTTTTACTGTTTTGGCTGAAYTCTGGCAAACTGTCTCTTCCTGCTGATTAAGTACCAAGGTTTGAAAAAAAAAAGAAAAGAATCAGTAATTTTCATGTTTTGGGAGATATTCAAAATTTTTTCCTTTTCTTTTTTTTGTTTTTGGAGAGTGAAAAAAGAAACAATTGAGCTGTTTCACTTCTTTTTAAAAGCATTTCTGTCTTGTTAATAATGCCTCTTTTTTTTTAGAGCATTTATTTTAAAGTCTTAGTAGAACTTAATGGAATGAGAAAAAATAATTTCATCTGACTTAATCAATTGCTTTCATGGTTCTGCTGCTCAAAGTAGTTAGCTTTATATGGTACTTCTGTGGATAATTCTTTTTAAAAGCTGCACAAAACYCAGAAATAAACAGTAAGTGGGGAGGGAGGTTTAGTGGCTGAAAGAGAATATTAAATGTATTCCTGCAATGAAAAAACAATTTACAGATTTTTTTTTTGTGATTTAATAGCCTGACATATTCTGTATTAGGGTAGTACTGTGTTACAGAGGAGGCACTTTCTTTTCACCAATATTTGTATGGCTTTTGAGGGTTTAAAAATAAGTCCAGGTTTACTTTCATAGCCCATATGTTTGGGGACTCCTGAAACTGGAACTGATACATTGAGTGAAGAATGAAGTTCACTTTCTCAGTAAAACTTTAAGAGTTTAGTAAAAAAGACAATAGGAGAGAGAAATAAAACAAAAGATTGGTAAAAAGATGGGCCGGGTGCTTGGCATTCAACTAAGAGCGCACCTTACTGTCTTGAAAACACCTTTTTCTGTTGCATCAGCCTGTGGCATATTCATAGGCATGATGCATTATTCAAACATTCCTTTGAGTTTAGATGGTTTTTGCTTGGTTTTAACCTTTGACTTGTCTCCATGCCACTCTGTAGATTAAATCCATATATTTTGCTTCTCCTCGTGGTTCCACCTTGTTGTTTCCAACTCCCTGATAATGGGGTGTCAACAAATCCTTCCTTTTGGGGTTCTGGGTTCTGTCACTGTTACCTTCATCCAGGTAGGATAATCCACAAACATAGGTGGCTTTCCTTTTGGAATCTCTCCAAAAAAAACACCTTGTTTCCACTTTGACTGGAGTAATTCAGACGTGCTGATTCATTTGGACAGAGGTGAACAGAAGGGATTTGCAGTTCAAAACCATGGTTTAGGATAGGTTTTTTCTGATCAGAAAGCTCAGTGARGTTGCTTGCTGAAGTCTTTTGAAAAACCCCTGGGATTGATATATTATTCATGCATCATTTAGGAGGAAAGGAGCCTTTTTTGAGAGTTGCATTTGTTTCCTGAATTACCATTAGGCTTTTTTGTTCCTCTCCATTTTTAACACAAAGGGCTGGTTCCGAGCAAACCCTTTTGGGCACCTTCCATTATTGCCTCAGGTTTTCACAAAATTCTTTGGATGTTCTRGGGCCTTCCCTCAGAATCTGATTCCAGAACCGTTTTTGGATGCCTTAGGAAGTGCACATATAACTTGGGATAATTTYTTGTTTTGACCTGTTTGCTCTCTGAATTAAAAAGGGCAAATGTTTTTTTTCTTAGGAGCTAGTGGGAGAAGAAATGAGTGAGAAGTTTTAAGGCTGTAAACACCTAGCTGTGATAATTACTGGCTTAATTAGTGCTGAGCCCTCCCGGTGTTACTCAGCAGCAAAACAGACTACTAATGGTTGGATTGAAGGAGGATAAATGTGCCTGTCTAATATCGTGCTTCCTTTTTCATTAATTTTGTCTAATTTAGCCAACTGCTCATTTTCAGTAGAGTTCAGAGTGAAAAAAAAAATCTTTAGCTGTGTAATTAGTGTACTTTTGCACTGGCAGCTCTAATCTCAGGATTRGCTCAGTGTTCAGCCCACTGATACCCAGTTTATCTGCCAGCACCTTAAATGGACCTGGCGAGTTTAAAGTTAAAAGCTTGCTGATGAGTTGGATATTCCAACATCATCCTCTGCGTTTTAGCAACCTGCAGCAGCATCTGAGCATGAAAAAAGCCTTTGCAGGCAGTTTTTCCTGGGAGAACAGCAACCCAGACACCCAAACTGAAGGGATGGTAGTGCAAATTTGCTGAAACCAAAGGAACCAAAGCTGAGAAAGAGGGGATTGCTGGCAGGAGTCTCTGCAACTGCTGGTTCTGTACCTCTTTCTGAAAACCCCTTTCCTGTTGCTTTTATTTACTGCTGGTGAGATATGTGGATATAGGAATTCACATTTTAGATACATTTCTGTAAGAAGTAATATCTATAGCATAGCAAAGTGTCATATATTGGGAAAGGAGATGTCTTATATTGGCATAAGTGATTTTATTTCAAAGGTTTTAAAAAAGCCTACATTTCTTTAAGAATTTAGCTAGGTTTCTAAAGCACATTGAGTGGCTGATTTAAGGCACTTTAAGGCTCTGTGACCCTTCCCAACTAATGAAAAAAGACAAATCCTAAGGGAATTTCCAAATCTKAGTTAATATTGTGACTGGCTGAATAGCTGTAGAATACCAGAAACCATTTCTGCAGCTCCCTCTTGCTCAGTGTTGCAGATGTTAAATAAGCTGACTACACAAAACACTGTTCTCTAAACAAACTGCAGCTCTCTTCCTTCTATCACTCTTGCTTCCTTGTAATTCCACAAGCTGTTCTCTGGATGCACTGTGGAAAATTTGGAAAATGTGACCATGAGATGTTTCCATGATGCAGGAACTGTTCCATGCCACGTTTCTTTGGGCTACAGACACTGGCAGCTGCTGATGGAGCTGGGGCAGAGCAGGACTTGAATTTTACTTGGCAGAGTAARTGCCAGAAATCATGGAAAAACCCTGGGATGGGAGGCTATAGCACACCTGGAGATGTGAAAASCAGGAAGGTGGAAGAAATGGGAGGAGTGATGAGGAAAACAAGACAAGCTGCTGTCAGCTTGCAACTCAGCAAGGTTTTAACTGTATTTTTTACCGTCCTCAGCAGCAGCAAAGACGAATTCCCAGAGCTGCTGTGCCTCCCTTGGGCATTCTGAGGTGCCACTTGTGCACACACAGAGGGTTTTGAGTCCCAGGAATGCCCATCAGGATAGCAATGRCCTCTGGAATGCTGGCCAGTGCTCTCCTGAGTGAACCAGTGTGACATAACACACCGTGGATCGTGGGGCTGAAGGTYTGGGGAGGCACCACTGGGCAACCTGGGGGTTCAGAATATTTTCCAGTAGTCCTGTGTAGCACGTTCAGTGCTGTGATGTGAACACCAGACATCACAAAGAGCCTTCATCAAGAAATACAGCTGCTTGAAATTCCAAAATTGAAGGGGGAAACTGCATCTTCGCTCATTATTTTCCCTTTCACAGYGCACCAAAGATTTAATTCAAAATTTCACTCGGCAGCACACACAAAAAAAAAGGTGCAAAACAAGTTCTCTGGCGTTTTTGTTACTTTATGGAGCTAATTTACACGACAGGGAACTGATTTGAATAAACAGTAGTYCGTAATTCAAGGGATGCTTGGCTGAAAACCTTGGCATGGGGTGAGATATAAATTYAAATGAACAAGTCTGTTAGCCTCCTCAAATGGGCCTGTAACAGAAATCTGCAGGCAGATTTGTAAATAGAGAAGCAACATTAGTCACCCCTGTAATGGAAAATGTCTAATATTGTGCATACATTTATCAGGATAATTAGATTGCAAAAAGTTACCAGATGGCGTGGAGGTTTAKATGGGTTTCAAATGAATTAAGGTTGTGGGAGCCCACAGAGAGGCTGTTAAAAGGCAATTCTGTACATAAACTGTGAAATCTGAAGAAGTAAGCAAAAATACTCTTTGTTGAGGGAATAGTTAAAATAATTACAAAGTAAGTAATGAAACTCTGAGGATCTGGTTTTTTCCAAACATGAGCATCAGCACAGCCTTGTTAACATGCTGTTTTCAGGTTTAKAGTAAAATACCAGTTGGGAAAAGACAGTGCCTGGGCTTAGGATATGCTCAGGTGCAGAATAGAAATACTCTGTCTGGTGGTCAGCTCTGTATATTAAAACAGCTTTGTTCTACTGATGTCTGAAATTCTCTGTGCAGTTTAAATTTTGGGGGTAGTGAACAAATGCTGATRTTGTTAAAGCAGTTTTCCTGGTTACTGAGAGTCCTGTGCCTCGTCTTTTTGGATGTCAAATAACTCTTACACCAGTGAAACAGCAGAGGCAGTGATGAGTTCTGACAACTGCTAAAGCAACGAGGGAACATCACAGTTTTGGTAACAGATGTGTGCCTTGTGTACATTGTGCTGCACCAGGGGAGATAATTTCATTTATCCTGCGTGAGAAACCTGAAGGCAGAGGCAATGGAGATGGCACATGAGGATGAGTCTTTGAGGAAGGCTGAAATTAAAGAGTTGTCAGCCCTGGCCTTCTTTTTCAGAAGATGCTGGTGATACTTCCGTGTTGTATGACAAGTACTGGGCATCATTGCAGCTCCTTGCAGTCTTTCATTCATGTATCCATAATAAGCCAAATAAGTCTGCACGGGATTTTTTTGAGGTTGGGCAAGAATTCAGCAAAAAACAGAGGAAACTCTTGGAAAAGGATTTTTTGTCAAAAATGTCTTGCAAATATCTGGTTTAACAGCTCTGGGGAAACTGTGTCAGGTTAGAGAAATAGATGTGTATGTTATTCAGAAACTTTTCCAAGGTTATGAGTGTAATGAAGGCAGACATCTCAAGTCAGTGTGGGCTACCAACTTTTTGGCRTGTTCAGGTTCTGTTTCTCTAGAAAAAGTCATCAATGGCTGCACCTGTTGGCTGTTTTAGGATGGATTTACTGCAGATTTGTGTTACAGCATATGTGGAGGTCTGCTAGCCATTTCCCTCTCATGGTTTGCAGTGTCTGTGCTGATGTAGTGCTGTTATTTTTCTGTTAAATACAGCAATTAGGGGAGTTGTAGTAGATGGCAGGAGAGACTGTAAGTCTGAACTGAGAATCAGGTAATACAAGATTTTTCCCTAGGTTCTTTCTTTTATTGGCCTTTTGTGTGTCTGGAGACAAATCACTCACTTCTGTGTCCCAGCCCTTTCATCTGTTAAAACGAAGCTAATGGCAGTGATTTCCTACATTAAACACTTTTCATACCACTAATTCAAGCTGCTACTTAAGAGTTAAGTATTACTTATTACTAAATTCCCCACTTCTACAGTGATCCCTGTGCAGAATATAAGCCTTGAGCTTATGCTTCAGTGACTCCCTAAATTGAAATAGACTGAAGCATATGTTTAACATCTGTCCTTTAATTGGGGACCTATAGATGGAGGAGAAGCCACAGAGCATTTCAAGGTCTCTGAATTCTGAATTTGCTTCTTCCCAAKGCACACCAGAACTCCTGGCTGCCCATCCTCATGGGAATATGACAAAGCTCAACTTTCCAATCCGTCTTTCCCAAGAGGAGCCGTGCTCGCTTGTCTGAAAGGTTTATTAGCAAAACCAGTTTGTGAATGTATTTGAATACATTCAGTTAGCTTGCTGGTTTCCTTACTCTGAAATAGGAAGATAGTCCTGGGCTGTTTATTCAATACATGGGTTTTTTTCAGATTGCATCTGTATTTTTCCCCTCAGTAATTCTATTCTTAAATTACTTGTTGGTTTTCAGCTACTGGTTGAGTTGATACTGGTTTGACATGGAGGTCTTGTATACATGGCAACAACTGGTTAGTCTCCTCTTAYACTGTAATATTTCATACCAGATAATCACCTCCAGCATTAAAGTCCTGAATTACTCTGTTTATTATCACTGCAGTCTCAGATCCCTTTGAGCAAGATTGCTTTTGCCCTGCTTAATTGACAACAGATCATTTTAGCAGTCGACATGACCAAAGAGCAGAAACAGCAGAAAAAATAGTGTAACTTTGTACTCCTCTTCACAAAGCAGGAGAAAATAYCCTTCATTCTCATGGTAGYTGCTGTTGTGCYTCTGATASAGGAAGCATCCTGTAACAGGTATYCAATATTGCATGGGCTGTTGTGTGTRGGAGAAGGGAATCCAGGTGAGCTGGCCCCTGATCAGTCCCAGCTGTGTTAATTACCAATACAGCCCCTGATGAGTCCCAGCTGTAKCCAATAAAGAGAAGGTGATAAAAGGGACTGGCTGAGCTGCTGAGGGAGCATTRTCATGGAGGATCCTGAAGGAGGAGGAACCTTGAGGAAGAGGGAAGGAGAGGAGCATGGAGCAGCAGGATCCTGAGGAGAGAGAGTCCCTGCAGTGAGGTCAGTGTGGGGCTGCAGTCAGAGCCTGTTGGTGGAACCTGCACTCACAGTCTGGCTGGGGAAAAGCCTCATGCAGAGCCTGCAAACTGATCCCTGCAGTCAGAGCTGAGCAGGAAAGAAGCAGCAGTGAGAGGCTGCCAGGGAAACCTCCAGCAGGAGCTGCTGCAGCCAGGGGCAGGGAATGGTTGGAGTCAGGATGGCTGAGCTGGGAAGAGGAATAAACCAGGCCCCTTTCCATGCTGGGATAAACCAGAACTTTGTGTCTGGGCTCATTGGTACCCTCTAACAAGAGGGCTGCTGCAACAGTTGTGGTCTGTGAATTAAATGCTTGTTAAAATTGTGCCCTTTTGGAAAGGACAAAGGAAGTCATATTAAATAAAATGCCAGAGCMCTGCTATTCCCCAGGCTCTAATGTATATTGAGGGATCTTTTTTTGGCTGGTTTAAAGAGCATTCTGCACTTTCAGCAGTGGAACTTTTAATGGTCCATATCTGACTGGTTCTGCCAGATAGACAGGGTTCAGATCCTTCCAGAGGCTGTGTGGGGTTGGCACTTGGATCCTGGGACAGCTGCTGCTGCTGGGAGGACACTTTGCTACTCACTATGAACATACAGAGTGTGCAGGAACCACTTCAACATGAGGGAGGAAAGTGATTGTCMGAGCTGTTCTTTCTCATATTATGGTCAGATTCATACATGTAATTAATTTCTTTGCTCCAGGTGTGCTTTTTTGAAGGGATATTTTGGGAATTAGAATACATTTTAGTCACGGTCAGTGTTTTTAAGGATTTCCTGTTGGTACTGGGATGTGTTCCACCATAGGCATGGAAACAAATGAAGATGAAATACCTGCACATTAGGTCTTGAGCAAGATTTAGAAGGCTAAAAATCCTGTGTAATTTGAATCTGAATTCAGCTAAATCAGAGGAGATTAGAAAGYAACTGGCATCTCTGCTTTGAGGAATGACTGACATGCTTCCTTTGTTTGCCAGCTTTTATAAAAGGAATTTACTGCTGCTTTGGGGTATTTTGAAAGCACTAATCTAACTATTAAGTGGGTAGAAATGTACAGACCATCAGGCTGCTYACTTAGTGAGTGAATTTTTTTGCAGGGTTGCCATAAAGAAACACAATACAATAAAGCTTACTGAAATTGCTGCTGTGTAACAAAGAGATTAAATGCATTATCTTCAATGTGACAGCTACATTTTGTTCTCTGGGGAGTGTTTTGAAGCATTTTTTTCCTTGCCCAAAAAAAAAAAAAAAAACCCCCCAAAAAAAAACAAAACAAACAAACAAGCCAACTGACCAACAACACCAATCAATTTAAAGTCCAGTATTAGAGGCATGAACTATGATCATAGCTCTATGATCAAGCAAAAAAAACAACCCACAAACCACCAACCCTTTTGATGTGAAAAATTGAAGTTTCACATAAGAAATAATAGTGTAAAATTACTAGACCTCACCATGAATAATTCAAGACTTCTAATTTTATCTGAAGCTTGCCTTTACAAATTAAGTTAATGGTAAACTTAATGGTAAATACTGATTTGGAGGGAATAATGGACTTTTTTTTCTTCATGAAAAATTTAAATACTGGGACCAATTATAGGAATTAGATGAGAGAGGACCAAAGTTCTTAAAATAATCATTTTATTTGTACTTCTATCCAAACCATCCCGTAATGGACCCACATGGCTGACAAACAGAGCAGGCACTAGTGTGAAAGCAGAGAAGAGTATCTGGTGACATTCACCATCCCTGTGCCCTGGGATTGCTGAAACCACTCAGTGGCTTAGACCTGGACTAAAGGCAGTGTTTGAGCACTTAAACACAAGTCAGGTTTTAGAGGAAACCGAACTCCTCGAGTGCTCCTGCCACAGGAAATGTGATGGACAGTGAAGAAAGGCATGTACTGAGGGTTCTCCAAACCAGACTGGCTTTCTTTAAACTCCTCTAAAATTCCTAAAGGTTTATTTCTGTCAGGAAAGAAATAAGTGCCTCTAAACATCCCAAGAAACTCCAGCTACTTTTAGCTCCAGAGCAAAGCAAATCCAAGTGGGGATAAGCATGGACCTCTTGGAGAGTGCTTATTTTGTTTAATGAATTAATTTTGTTTAATTAATTGTCACTTTGTAGTGTGTAACATACCACTATTTCGTATGTGAAGAAACAAAAAAGTCATCTCTAAGTCCACAAATGCTTTTTTTTTTTTACAGAGCAAAGTTTTTGTAGTGGCTGCCTTCTCTTACATGGTGCAGCCCTTTTTTAGGARCTTTTCCAGGACATGCCCCTGTTGGCAACCAGGCACCTGCTGAGTAAAAGCTTATCTTGCAGGAGGAAGGCCACAGGCAGCAAGCCCAGAGCCTCAGATGTGAGAAATTGAAGTTTTATGCCTGCTAATGTAGCTGATACCTCACTGGAAGACATGAAAAAAATCTTTTCAGAATACTAAAATAAACCCCTTTGCACCATTTCAGAAGCATGTGAGGCTGTGGACGCTTCTGTTTCATGCCAGGTCTTTATTTTATTCCRTGTTCACCCCTTTTTTTGGTTTTTTTTCCCCTCCTTTTCTGGGAGGAATAAGTTATCTGCCTGGTTCTCTGATCTGAGTTAATTTAGTAGGCACACATAGAATATTTCCATGGTCTCTGTTCCTGATATCCCCTCTCTCAGGGAAGGTAATCTGCAAAGCTCAAACGTCTGCTGCTACAGGATGGACTTCATGTCACATTTTAATCAAAACTAGGTGATTTTAAATGGGGGAGGGTGGATAGATCAGAGGGTCACAACTGCCTTTAAGTTTGCTTGTAAATGTGTGGAAGAAAAGCCTTAATTACTGGTTAGGTGTGTTCATAAATATATATATTTACTCATGGCAATACATATTCTTGTATATACAAACCTAACTGTGGTGAATTAATACCGAAAGGAGAGACAGAGACCAGTAAATACACTGTCTCTAAGTAGTCTGCATGGCAAATGTGGAAATAATTGAGGAGTGAGGAACCTGCTGGCAAGCAGTTGTGAATGATCTTTGGGATCCTCTGTATTCTGAGCATGCCTCTGTGGCTTTGTTTTTCCTGTTCCCTGATTCCTGTGCATTTTGGTGCAGAGAGCAGCAGTGGCTGGAGTGTCTGACAGCCCCTGGAATGCGTGTTCTGCTGCTTTCACTTGAGCACACCCCGAAATCAATGAAAGAAAATGCTCAGTTTTTATACATGTTTAATATCTCCCTACAAGAGAAGGTCAAATGAAGTGGAACATTTCATTTCCAGTGATCTCGTGCTGGTGAGATCACACGATGCTGGGAGGCTGAGATGCTCTGGCACTGCTCTGTGCCTGGCACTGAGCTGCCACGTGAAGRACAGGAATGAATTAACCTGTGCACKTAACCTGCTGCTTGTAGATCCARTRTGCTCCACTTCATTACTCTGTGTTGAATTAGAAGTTTTAGTTTGTTGCAGCCCTGTTTCCTGTTTTTCTGTGGTATGCACRTCAGCAGGCACACAGCGTGTTCTTAAGGCATCTTCCTCTGGATGGCAATAACATCTAAAACATCTGCTTCTTAATACACCCCTGGTCAGAAATGTATCAGGTAAACCCATATGTAGGGTAWGCATAGAATTTAATTGATTTCAGCAGTATTTTAAGAAATAGTGAAGCTAACTAAAAGCTACTCTGCAATATTATACACAGGTTTTAGAGAGGAATGGAGCTCGTGCAGTGTATGTAATTTTTTTTTAATTTTATTTGGTTTTATCCTTTCTGCAAGAAGAAACTTCCACTAACTTCACTGAGCAGCAGGTTCCCTGATGATACAAAAAGGGAAAAGACAGGAATGTGTCTCACTTTGTTGTATTATTTAGGACAAGCAGGTCTCATGAACAAAATTAACAGATATTGGCAAAACTTAGTGGGTGTTGCAGACTCCTTGTCTTGAGTATCTCAGGGGAGAGAACTAAATCTAAACTTTCAGATGCAGAGCATTAGAGYTTCTGAAAGTATTTTCATTGCTAGTGACCACCACTTCTTTGGGTTTTAATCCAGTTTTCAAACAGCTTCAACACCCTCAGCTGTGGTTTCAGGGTTTGGAGTCAATGTAAAATCAGGAATCTGGAAAAGCTTTGAGATTGCTGCTAAGAAAACTCTGCTGAGCTGCAGTTTTGTGCTGGCTTACTGATGTTGTAGAGATCAGASCTCTTCTTATAGCTAACAAACCCAGTTTAACAGATTAGGGGCTGGAGAGATAGAAATGTTACCAACTTATTTAATTTTGCCTATTGGAAGTCAGAGTGCATTCCTTGGATAAACCAAGAGAATGAGTCATATTGCTTGCTCTATTTATAAGGAATCACATCCTTTGGGGGGAGAAAGGCACTTTTTCTGACAGACCCACAAAGTCTAAGTACTTGTATAAACTTCTTTTAACTCCAGTGACTCTTGTGGAGACCTGAGGCTTTTTTTTCCTCCCCACGCCAACAAACCATTTTACAGTGCTGAATAGATGTCACATAGAATCCAGGAATAAACAGCCAAAAATCTGTAAGTCTTAGATGGAATCTTACCATTTTTGGCAAATGTAATCTGAGTTGTGTGTACTGCAAGAGGGGTTATTTTGTTCCTGCTTGTGGTTGTGAGTGCCAGGACTTTTTTCATAAACCTTGAAACTACTGATGGCTTTCAGACAAATCCAAGCCAAGCAGCAGAAAATGTCACGACAAGAAGTGAAAGCATTTGGTCACTGAACTCCCAATATCTTTGAGGTTTGATTAGTGCTTTAATTGCAGCTTAACCTGAAAGATTTTGCACTACAGCAGATCAAAAATTCAAAGTTTTATATTTTTCCTGTGCTTCCTTCACCTGTCTTAAAACCCTCTAAAGATTCTGAAAGGAGAGGCAGGATCCTGGCAACCTGCATGGCCAAAAAGTGCAGCCCCAGTGCCTCCTCAGGAGAAGCAGCTGTGTTGTGCCAGAGCACCTTGTGGGATTCTTACACTATTGTGGTTTGTTATCATGACTSAAATTGGACTATAAAGGGTCTGGGCTTGATCCAAAAACGTCACTGATGTAGTGGAAACAAGTTGTGCTGATGGCAGCAAAGGGAGGCCTCTGTCAGGAAGGGTGGCTCAGGTGAAGGAAAAATCCTTGGCATCRTTCAGCCTGGCTCTGCCTCCAGGATGACACTGAACTGATGCTGCAGTACTTGGGGGGAAAAAAATTGAGTGTTGTGGCTCAATTGTTCTCGTATTTTGTGTCTGACTTTAAGGTTGCTGAAGATTGCAAGCTATTGATTTATTTTTTTCCCCTAATATTATATATATTTTTAAAAGGAATGTTCTAAGCCACTAGTTTTATACCAGTAGGTATTCATGGGTGGTTATAACTGGTAGGTGATTTTCAGAAGATACAAATTTGATTTATTATTCTGTTAGATCTTAAATGGCTTAGAATTTAGGCCCTTCCAAGTATGATCCTGGAAAACTTGCTTTTTTTCCTTTTTCTCTCCCCAAGCCCCTGACCCTCACATTAGGATGGRTAAGTCCTCATTTGAAACAAATTACTCCTAAAACCAAAGCTCTTYTCAGCCCCAGGAGATGAACATGATTAGAGAGTTACTAAGCACTTTAACACAATCATTCAGGCTGTRAGAAAGAAATATATTAATGGAAGAAGATCAGCAACAATCAATAATTCGCTGGAAGACCTCAGAGAGGGAAAAGAAGCCATTSTGGCTTATAATTTTGGGATCAGCATTAAAATGTGCCATGTACKCATGATCCTCCTGAGATTTGCCTTTCACTGTTAACAGAAAATAGGATGATGTTTCTAAAAAATTACATAYGTCAAGGATGGAAGGAAAATGGCAGAGATTTAATTCTTGAAATGATTTGAAAAAGCCTCTGAATTGATGTTTTAAGTTCAGTTTCAYAAAGGAGACTGCTGAAGGCAAGCAGAATGTGAGGTGCATAGCTGCTTCCTTTGTGGCCATGAGCTCTGAGTGACAAAAACAAAATAGTGCAATGTTCCTTCTTCCCAGTACAATTATGTGTGTGATGTAACAGTTACCTGTACCACAGAGTGCAGTTTGGAGTTCTCTGCTTTTCAATACTTCCAAAGCAGTGGAGATGATCTGGTAATAGGGAATTTGACCTGAAATTTCCCATCTGGGCCACAGTCCCATTTGTGCTGCAAGGGATCTGTTCATGCATTTTCACCAAATARAGGTGTGCACACCTGCATAAGAGATCACAAAATACCACCTGTTTTTAAGGTGTCAATCAACTGTGCTTGGCCCCAGAAAACCTGGCACAAAGAGCTTACAGAACCACTGCACTAAGTTCCTTCTTCCTAGTTTTAATATTTGATGCTAACACCTACATAGTGAATATGTGATAGGCAATAATTTACTGTMTTACAATGCTGTGGTTGAAAAAAATCTACATTTTGCAGGTAAAGAAGTGAGACACAGAGACATTAAAGATTATTGAAATGGTTTGAAGTCTAAAATGTCAGAATTACTGAGTGCCATTTCAATATTTTAACTGYATAATCCTTTCTATATGTGAGAAGTTCTGTATTCCCCTTGTCTGGAAATCCTCTGCTAACACACTAAAAAGATGTCACAGGCTCTTCATGCTGTCAGAAGGAGAAACAGTAAAAGTCAGGGAGTTTGCTCTAATATCCATTTATTATTAATTGGTTTCAATATACAATCTGACCAAATTTTAACCTATGCATTCAACCTATGTTCTCAACTATGGCCTCAAATTTATTTATTTATTGCCATATTCAGGTTTATTTTTTAAGAAAGCAGAACATAAGTGTTGCATATCAGTCCTGCTGATATTTTCTCTTTTAGAAGAAAATATTGAGTTGTACTTTTGACTTTGTCTACAGCCCTCCATGCTCCAGCTGTGCTTTTTTAACACCTGGTATCACTCTGCATTACATTGGCTTCCAAATCAGCAAATCCTGGTGCCCTGCTTTAAACCTAATGACCCTCCATGCAGCCAGAGAAAATCAAATCACCACGAGGACAAGAAGGAAGTACAAATTCCATAGGCTTGAATATAATAAACTGGAACACATGTGTCACAGAGGTTACTGAGTCGAGCTTAAACCGACTGAGGAAAAAAAACCTGGCAGCTCCAAAGTGAGTCTCACAGCAATTTGATTTCTTAGGAAGTAGAAAGAAATCAATAGAAATTTAGTCATCCATTTTCACAAAGGCCCTACTTCATTTTGGTTTCTGTCTTCCTGGCCAAGTTCCTGTCACTGCCAGGTGGATCAGAGTGGCATTTGTCTCTGAAAGTAAATAACAGTTATTGTTGCCCTTCCATCTGCCAAAGCTTGATGTGATTTTCRTCCTGGTGTTCAGACAAACAGTCCACTTTCTAATTTAACAGATGCCACAGCAGAAATGTCTTTGATATTGTACAGTTAAAAGGCATCTATTTCCTTTTCCTTTTTTTCCCTCTCATTSTATGTATAGATGTTCCCTCTCTTCCTCTAGTTTTCACAACATACACACATAAACCCCTGTGTGCATCACAGTGSCAGACAAGAGATGGTGGTGTCAGGATCTTGCAAGTTGTGTCACTGTGTTTGTTTTGGCTGGCAAGCATATGCCCAAGTGCTCTTTGTGTGTGAGCAAGGCAGAGAAGTGCTAATTAGAAAAAAAAACCTCTCTGCAAGAGTGTGAGGGCCCTTGTGGCAGCAGCAGGAGTGGAGCTGTGTGCAGATCAGCTGAGCAGTGGGGATGGGATGTTAGTGGAGTAAAAATCCTGCTTTGATAGCCTTTGGTGTGCTGGGGTGTTGGACTGAGAGAGAAGTGAGGAGCCAAAGTGGATGTGCTCTTCCACTCTTGATTCCCAGCCCAGCTCTCCCCACTCCAGATCCAGGGCTGGTTTGTGTTGCWTTTGAATAGAAAGTCCTTAATACAAACAGATGTGTAATGGAGAGCTTACAGAATTTGTGAGCATCTATGTACAGGCTCCTTTTCCATGTGTTTTTCTGGGGGCAGTGAGGCCACCTTGGAAGYTGCTGCATCTCCTTCCCTCCCTGGGGCTGAGAACCCCTGGAACCCTTGTGAGCAGCTCAGCACACAGGAGCTGAACTTCCCAAAATTAACACTCCCTTCTCCTTGTCATTTACACCATCAGGCTTGGAATAATTTTAGGAGACCCTTAGGAATTCAGCAATTAAAAATGTGCTTTTCAACTTCCCCACTCCTCAACCCGAGGTTTATTCACTTGCTACAAATGTTTTCAGTGTAAATGTTGAAGCCTTTGTGTGTGCAAAGAAAGAGCTTTGAGCACAAACACCATAAAGCAGCAAGGCAAATAGCACTTGAAGCCAGAGTAAAGGATGAATTTCATGCTGCTGTTGCAATGATGTGCTTTCCAGGCTTCGGTAGCCGAGRCAAATCTTCCATTCCAAATCCTGTTTTCAACCTCTCTGGAGAATAACACAGCCCATTCCAGGAGAAGGGAAGTACTGGTGGTTGATTTAGGGATCAGGTAGGGGTTTTGGCCCCTTKGTTGATTCGGTTTTTTGTTTTGATTAGTTTTCCTTCCTCATTTAATGAAAAGGTAGGGAGGAATAGTTTATAATTTATTTACTGGCTTTTTTTTTTGGTGAAATTTGTACATTTCAAGATTAAGCTCTGACCCCCTTAACTTTATGTCAAAGTCTGGAATTTAAAACACATACTTTTAATTTTCTTTTGAAGAAAAACCCTTGGTTTTAATCTGAAATAGCTCAGGCTGGTGATTCCACAGTTGTTTTACGTGCTGTGAGAACATGATCTCCTGTTGTTCACTGCTTGGAGTGTTTGGTCAAAAGCCTTGTTTTTCTGAAATGAGAGTGCTTGATTTTGAGTTTTTAAAAAGTGAGAATTTAGCACTAAACTGCAAATATTTAATATGGGAAAAGTTAAATGGTGGCAAGAACTGAAAAATGTTGGATGCGGGGCTTTTCTGTGCAGTGCAGCTGCACAGATCTGGAACTGTTGCTTTATGTTGTACTCTGGCAGGATTTTGGGTTATTCTTGCTTTGTTTGTAAATCTTCATTAATACTGAGATAGATAATTCACAGAGCTCTTCTAAAATCTGTGATTTGACAGGGGATGATGCTCATTCAGGCCTTTTGGTGGTCTGTGTTCTGTGCTTCTCCCCAGCAGTGGCACATCAGCTTCTGGTGAAAAGTAACTGCCAGCAAGAAATTAATGATTTTATTTATTTATGTATCTACTTATTAGTACAAAACAAACCAAACTGTGAGGTTGAGGAGGCATTTGCTGTGTTTTGCAGAGAGGCACATGAATTGCAGTGCACAATTTCATGGGCTTGTCTTGAAGTTCTCGTGGTGATGTGTCAAAGTGTCCCTGGACACTGGGGAGGGCACTGAACCACGATGGGTTTTTGCCACTGCCTTCCTTTTGAGAGGCATTAAAAAGCTGCTGCTCCACTTAAATATCAGGCAAAGTGACCTCGACCTAGGGAGAGCTTTTGGAAAAATGTCAGGAATGTGGCTCTCAAGATCTCCCACGCGCAAAAGAAAATTGTTGGTCTGTTGTGGTGTTTGAAATCTGTATTTTAGATAAGATAAAACTAGGTATCCATGGTAATTTTTTTAGAGAAAAGAGATTTTTTTTTTTTTKATGGAGAARCATAAAAACTGTGCTGATAGAATTCTAGTCTCTGAATTTTAAGCTGCTGTTTATGCCCATGCTGTGTTGTTCTGAGGTGATTTCACTTGGAAAAGCACTGATTTTTGTGCTGCAGACAAACAACAAAACCTTTGAACAGTGGAGAGGACTATGAAGGGCTTGATATAGGCACCATAGGATATCTCCTAGTAACTCACTCAAATCCTGGTACCAGAGATCTGCAAACATTGGATTGTTTCAGCTAGCCTTTTTCTTTTTCCAAATCAAAGTGGCACTGATGGGAATTCATAAACAGGGTGGGTTTGGGTGTGTTTATTTTGGAATTATATCATGGGAAATATCTGTGGGGGGAAAAATAATTTTTAAAAAAGAAAAAGAAGCTCTGCCCTTTGCTTTATTTTTTTAATGCTTGGCAAATTTTATCAAAGTTAACCAGAAATATTTTTTCCCTTGAATGTATGTGTTGWCATTAATGTAGGAGTAAAAAGTAGACCCAAGTCATAGAATTTTGTCCTTAGACTGTGACAGATTACTAAAGTCTGACTCATCCTTTCTAGCTAATAGTTTCCCACTGCTTCCCTCTGATTATATTTGTCTTTTTTCTCTTTATTTCAAACTTGCAGACACAGTGAGTTACTTATGGGGCAGAAAGTTGTATCCTCACCAGTCCATTTCTCAGCAAAAGCATCTCTTTGAGATGAAGTTAAGCAGGGTAGTGATGATAGATTTGTAAATGTGGCTTTTAGATTTTAAAATTGAAGGTTCTCCAGCTTTTCCTCCTCTTTTAATAACAGTAGTTAATCAGTGTTTTCAAACTCACTTAACCTTTTTGCTGGTATGAGATGCTGCTGAGCCCTCCTGTGATCATCACCATTTTTCCCCTTTAAAAAGGGCTGAAAACCTGTGTGGTTKAGGTGTCCTTGTCACACAGCACCAGCCAGAAATGAAGTTGAAAATCAATGCAGTTAAACAAGACTGGGCATATTAAGATCTCTGGATAACTTCTCTGATCTCTATGGATCCTAAGGCATAATTGGCATTAATATTGATAGAAGTTACAGGCTTGAGCTCAAGGACATGAGACCCAACAGAAAATTAAATATTCATAAAAAGTGTTGCAATTAGCATTCCAGGCAGCATGTTATTGAAAATTGGCCGTAGTTTAATCCCTCCTTTGGAGGTAATGGCAAGCTTTTCACTGTGTTGTGGGCTGGAAGAAATGGTTAGAAAGTGGGAATTCCTAAAGAGACATCTGTCTTCAGTCTGTAGCTSTCATAATAACTAGATGTTTCCTGTATCAATCCATCAGGTTCCCAGGACATGGATGAAGTGGGATTGATGTCAAGTTAAAATCCATGGCATTCACACATTTTTAGACTGAGTGGTGTTTCAGCAGGATTTACTGCAGCTAAAGCACATCTTGTCCTTTTTTGTGAGCTTTATTATTTTAAGGACAGTTTATAACAGCTGAAACTTGTACAAATTATCTTTGGTCAGCTCCTCTTTGTGAGCAGGATCATCTCATGCTTGATCTTTTCCATTTTGATCAGTCAGCTTTGATCTGCTTCTTCCACTCTCACTGCCAAGGTGCTGCACACAGGGGCTGTGCTATCCATGGGATTTCCTTGTGGTGTTTTTAAAATCAGTCTGCCTGATTTGTATGAAATCAGCTGTTTGGAAAATTGAGAGGATTTTTGGGTGCATTGAGGCTCTGCTAATCTTGCCTGCACGAGGTGGTGGGACAGCAGCGTGGCACCTCCTCGGGTTCCTGCTTGTTCCTACCTTGTCTGTGTGACATTAATGGTGAGTGTGTCATTTCTCTGGGTTTAAACTTTGCCAGCTTTACATGAATATCCCTAAAGGTAATTATGCCATCACAGAACACGAGAATGGTGGAAAAGTCCATCTATTTATAGCACAAATCACCCAAATGCTGGAACAAGTTTAGCTCCCTTTTGTGTAAAAGTGAACTTGGTTACACCTGTGGGCTTTCTTTCACTATTGGTCTATTTTGTGAACTTTTAAGAAAAATACCTACAAAACACTCTGTAACTTGTGTATTTAAAAGATGCAGGTGATTTTATGGATTCAGCTTCTGTGGATGGATATTCAGTCTGTCTTTGATACAGCTGTGCAGATAGGAACTGCCTAAGATAGAGGGGAGCAGAGTTTTCCAGAGTTTGAGTTTTGGGCTCCTATGAAAACCCATTGCAGCAGAAATCTGCAACACAGATTGTAAGGTTTGTGTGAGTAAAAGATGAAGGAATTCTGGAAGCACCAGAAGGAAAACAGAGTAAATGAGAGAAGGTTCAGTGACACACAGAGCAGCAAGATCCCAGCTCAGTGGCATAAAGGCTTTTGAGACACTGAGATGGGAAAACAAAGGACAGAGCAAAATAATGAACAGATAGAAGATGTTAGGAATTGATGAAGGAAAGATAAAGAAAAATAAAGAACCCCAAGATGTCCAAATAAAGAGGAAGAAGGCAGTAAATATATGAAAATATGCAACAATAGCCTCTCCTTGGTCAGGACAGGCCTGGAGACAGGAAACACTGGGAGCTGGTGTCTCCTGTGCTCCATGACAGGACAGGTATAACTGGAGTGCAGACCACTTCAGTGCAGCTGTTTCTGTGCTTGCAGATGTGTGGATGTGGAAAAAATAAGTGCATATTATTTTATTCAGTCTTGCAATGTAATTTGTTATTAAGTGTTATG
The DNA here is from genome assembly GCA_902810485.1 of Alauda arvensis. Taxonomy (NCBI): domain Eukaryota; kingdom Metazoa; phylum Chordata; class Aves; order Passeriformes; family Alaudidae; genus Alauda; species Alauda arvensis. The sequence goes on along the minus strand of CADDXX010001239.1, from coordinate 38,640 downwards.
TTTTCCCTCTCTTACAGAGGCTTTTCTCCATTCATCTTTGTTGTCAAAACATGGCCATGATATTCCAAACAAATATTGCTATAGCCTCAGCAGTTGGCCTGATTGATCTATAAATAATAACAAATTCTGCTTTACTGCTGGGGAGCCAGTGCAGTTCAGACAGCAGAATGCACATGGGTTTAAGAATGATGGCTCTGTAATGCATTTTATGTGGTTTTATCACAATTACAGTTAAAAGGTGTGCGAATGTCAAAAGCTTGATATTTCTCTGAAGGCCAGCAAGACAATTTTCCCCCTCTCCTTTCTGTTTTTGTTCAGTTGTGTTTTGCTGAGCATCTCTAATTACAATGACTTTTAAAAGTGCACTAGCACAGCTCATCCTCTCATAGCTYTCTCTCCTAGTTAGATGAGTAACCACAGAGCTCTTCCTGTGAAATATATCAAATGTGGAATTGGGCTTTGCTCCTTGATTATAGTTCTCCAGTTACATGATAATTGCAGGTTATGATTRCAGGTATCAAAATTAATTACAGCATTTCAGCTGCACTGTTTGATACAGCGATGCTGCTATTTACATGACATTGTACAAGTGCTTGGAAATAGATTGACAGAGAATAAAGGGAATTTCGCTCCTCATGGAGTCTTTGCTTGGGATTCAGCCAGCATTTGAAGGGGGAAGGATGATGGAGGAAGCAGGAATAAGAGTGTGGAGCACCAGATCTGATTGAGTGCAGCTCCTGGCCAGAGCAGTGACATTCTGAGTTTTGCTGTCTGTACAGAGCAGTGGTTTTGACAGTGGCATTGCTAAATGAAGAACTGGGAAAGATGACAAAAGTGATTTCAGATTTTTAGAGGTAGCTGCTTGAGSAAAAGTTGCAGAGAGGCAGGGCTTGCTTTGGTTACCTGGACATTTGTCACCTTCCCTTCTTCAACAGTTCTTTTGCTGGGACTGCAAAATTACACACTCTGTAAATSCAACAGATGTGTGTGCATTGTTTCTTTGCTGACTGTGTTTATTCACTTTCCATCTTTAATGTGAAATGTGGTGAATGCTCCCATCAGTGAGGCCAGGGCTTGGATCAGCCTGGTCTAGTGGATGGTGTCCYTGCCCATGGCAGGGCCATKGGAGCAAGACAGTTTTAGGGTCYCTTCCATGCTAAATARTTTTGTGACTCTAAGGCCATATAATCCCCATATTTAGCATTTTATTTATGTTTTGTGATTTGATTGACTTTTCTGCCTTTATGTAATATTGTCTTATTTGCATGTGGTTTTTTTAATGTCAGCTCTCATTAAAATAAATGAGGGTGCTTTTGCTCATTTGAATGGCAGTTAGTGTCAAAACAAAATTTGTTAGAATCTATTCTGCCTTGTAATGAAACTTGCAATGCTATATTAGCTGCATAACCAAGAACATTATGAAAATTAACTACTGCACCTGCTCAGTACTTAATATTCATTCTTGCAGAAAAATACCTGGCTCGTTTCAAATGTTTTCCCCACAATRCCCAAAGACCTGTTCAGAGGATGCTTGGTAGAACAAATCTTGTCATTTCAATTTAGTGTCTCTCTTTAATTTTAGGGAGCAGGCACAACCTCAAATTAGGCTACAGTCGTGTTTTGTGAGGTTCCAGTATGCAAAAGCATTTAATGGATTCCAGTGTTTTTCTGATACCTGGATGTACTRAATTTGAGGCTGCTGAGATCTGGATCCATCCAGCCAGTGACTCTGAAAATCTGTTTATAAAGCAAGCACCAGCTCAGCCTTGCATATCATGCTGCTGCTATGAAGGGGGGAAAAAAGAAACAAAACCATTCTGAGGTTAATGGATCTTTTATTTAAATGAGATGTCACTAAGCAGATATTAAGTAKATCAGAGTCTTGACAAGTTTTTCTGTGTTTTAATCCCGAGGCATGGTTCCTTGCACAGCACTGAAGTTTACACAGCATTTCTAAGCACACCTAATCCTCAGAGYCACTGGAGCTCGTGACACATTATCAGCAATCTTATTAAACCTGCAGAACCCCTGTCTGACTGGGCTTTGGCACACTCTGCAAGCAGGTAACAGCCTGGAGGGGCAGGGATGTGTCTGTCACAGAGTCCATAAAGGGTGATGGGGAAATGCAGGAATGTGTGATGGAACAGAGCTGCTGTGGGACTGGAACTGCCTGCTGTCCTGAGGTCTCACTGTGCACACGTGTAGGAGCAGTGGAAAAAGCCCTGTCTTGTGTCACTGCAGCTGGCTGGGGTGTGTGGGACAGGCAGGGTGGCATGGCTCTGCAGCTCAGCAGCCTCCAGAGCAAGAGGAACAGTGTCACAAAGCCATTCAGCTGCCAGGCACAGGGCCCTGCCTCATGGCAGATTTCCAGGTAGATTCTGGAGCTAGCAGTTCACTTTTAAATGATGCCCATGGATCAGGGAGCTCCATGTTGCACCTCTGGGTTTTGCCATGCAGTTCCCCCTCGGCTGCATTTTTTTGTAATGACAACATTACTGTTTTATTGTGAAATATAATCCTTATCTGGCATTGCTGCTAGTCTTTCCTCATGGATTTGTGAGTGCTGTGCCATGGGAAGGATGGCTTCTTTTCAYTCTTCCACATGAAAAACAGTTGTTTAACTACCTGTTACCCTGAAGACTGCTACTTCCCCACCTCATTTTTCAAAGCATTATTCAGTTTCTTCTGGCTGGTGTTTTTTTTCTGTGAACTCTGTAGAAGCATCTTCCATCTCTGCCACCTCCCCTGCAGYCTGGCCAGTGATTAGTCCTCCTCTCTGCTGTCACTTGGGACAGTTTCTATTTACAATTGTGATCAATGCAGTCACTGCTGCAGCTTTTAGCTTACAGTCAGCTTGTGCAGCCAGCCCAGGCTGCCTTGCTCCAAGGGTTGGGAATGTGGCTCAGCTGCAGCAGCCCTGGACTCATCCTGTGTTAGCCAGGCAGCTCTCTGGGCCCATGAATGCCAACTCTTGTCTCCCAACACTACAGCTGAAGCTTGTAGTAGTATCAGTAATATAAATTAAAATAAAGAGATCAATACCAAGCAACTCATCTCTTCACATCATCATCTAAATTGCACTTAGAAAATCTCCACTGATTCTGCTCAGAAGGTACTGAGATTGCATTCATTCTGTTCTCTTCATTTAAAAGTTTAAGGGTGTTTTTTCCCTCATTTCTAATATTAGACCTTACCCAGCTCTGGGCTTTTTTGCAATGCCATATTWTTCTGCCTTTTCTGCACCCTGATGGCAGCTGAACGTGGAACCTGCAGGGGGCTGCTCTGACACTGTACACTTCAAAAAAATGAACCCCCCTGAAACAGAGCAAAAAGGACATTTCCTGATGAACTGGGCTTGAAAATGAGGAGCCAGGCTGTGATTTGGGGGGTTGATGTGTGACAGTGCTCCRGGTATTTTGGATGCAGCTGGTGGAGACTTTTTTTCATGTGTGGCAAAAGGCCTTAATTATTCTTATGAGAACATGAAAGGAATTTTGGCCTCAGTTATCACCTGTAGCATATTGCATTKTAAGAAGCTGGAGACAGAATATATGCTGGAGAACGTCTCAACTTCCAGCACAGGCATTCCCTACTTGAATAACTGGAATAAATAAGGGAAAGAAAGAAGGAACCACTTTTCCTGAATGTTCTCTGTGAAGGTTTGAATTAGTTTTAGGGGCTGAAAAATATACCTTTTTCCTTAACTGGAAAATATCACTAAATATCACTAAAAACTGGAAAATATTTCACTAAATATCATGTTTTAAAAGAAAATTATTAGTGTGGTGAGGAGAATTTCTGTAGTTTCCTTTTTTACTTCCCTGTTTTTTAATTTTTAAGTATTTGTTCTTCCAGCAAACTTGTAAAGTGACTAGAAGTTAGGATGTATTTCTTTTTTCCTGCAAGGATCATCCATTTCCTAAATCTAGGAAAACTTACTTTAAAGTATATCTTGCTTTATATGGACACACACATGTCCATGGACAAATGCTGCATAAAATGTCAGATAAAGTGTTTTATCCTACAGGGGTTATTTGGTTCAATTACAGAGCATTTATTTAAAAAAAAAAATACGCAATAACCACTGGAAAAGAAAATAGTTGAGGAGTACAGTAAAATAATTCTGCAAAATTACTAAAGCAATTACTAATATCTAAAGAAAAACATACATTTTAGATGTCATAAGGTTTTCTGTAAAATCCTCCCCAGTTCCAGTTCCTCTGTCCATACCAAGGGAACTGTGCTTTGGTGGTCCAAACAAAAGTTGTCCCATGTTTTGTCAATAAAGGAAGGGTGGCACAAAGCTAAGCCTGGCTTAGGAGTGARCTCTGTACCATCTGCTGAGCCATAACTAGGTTAGGAGAAACAGTCCTCACAACTGGAGGGTTCTTGTAAGACATGTCCTTTGCACAGAATTAGCTTTTGCCCAAATTATATTAGATTATATTATGCACATGAAGAATGATTACAGGCGAGCCCCAAGACTGAAGAAGATTAATTATGGGCCTATTATCAGAAGCTTCTTTTGCATAATCCTATTAGTTTGTTCATATGTTCATCCTTCCCCATATGTGTGGGAGTGTATTTGCTAAGTTCATGCACTTCTGTTTACTGGGGGCTTTTTAGGTTGGTTTTTAGTTTATATTTTAGGTTTGTTTGCTTACATAATTCCAGTCCCTCCTCCCTCCCCCAAGATGGATTGACTTTAGGTGTTGCACACAACAGTTGGTTGTGAGGAGCTCCACAGAGAGGCCTCTCCCTCTGGTTCAGGCTCTCTCTGCTGGCACAGCAGGGTTATTAAAAACCAGACAAGTGTAGAAGGCTGAGCTGGGTGCTGTGAGATTTATCACTCAGGATAAACGAACACTTGTCACTGTGTCATAAATGTGACGGGCTCCAAGCTCTGCCTTCAAGTGGAAAACAATTTAGGTGGCTGCCACAGTCCATTTCTTGGGAAGTATGCAGAGAGTTTCCATTTAAAAAAAAAAATTAATTGTGTTGAACGTGGAATTTGAAGCATTTGGCTTCCTTGAGGCAGGGCTGTGAATGTGTTGGGTGTTCTCTGTTGCTGCCATGGTGGTTGGCATGCCCTGGCTGTCAGGCTGGAGGCACAGTGCAGGGCTGTACTTTGAGATGCCACAGCTCATGGCACATTAATGCACCAGAGACAGAGCCCTGTTTGCAGGGAATACTGATGGCAGCACTGGGGAAAAGGAAAAGCAGAAGCTGTTTGTTTTATAAATTCAGAGCAGCATGTGGATGTTATGAKCTGGACTGCTCATCAGCTTTTCAGTGTATGGGAGTCATCATCACAGACCCAAGGGTTTGGGGGCTGTAGGGGAATAATGCAGTATTCTAGCAGCTGGATTTTCTTAGCTTTAGATGGCACTTTGAACCTTAATCTGGAAAATTTAGTGAAAGTAAACACCTAATTATATACATGTGAAGCAAGGACCTGGACTCCTGAGTGGCTGTCACAGGTAGGGAATGCTCCATGTGGCAGCTGAAGTCACTGGGAAGAAGGGGAATTGCTCAAGTTGGGCTGGGGCTGGAACTGACTGAGGAGTTGCTGCCTCTTTTGTGCTTCCCATTCAGAGCAAAGCCATGTGTGGAGCACCAGCTCTGAAGCAACATCTGGTCCACACTTGGTGTCCTGAGCTTTCCAGAACTCAGTCTGAATGTTAATTCTCTTTACTTGRAAGTGTCATTCCTGCTCTTGATGCAGAATTCTCCCCTTGAGAATACCTGGCCTGTAGAGGAACTATTTTGTTCTGGTGATTTTTTTCTTTTCTTAGGGATGCAGATGATAATATGAAGCAGAAAGTGGGAATGTGAAACACCTTCTTATCCCTTTTTAACACAAACACACACTTGTCTTCCCTGTTTTGACTTGATAGAATGTGCCTGGGAAACAGCAAAACATAAAGCAGGATGAATCACAATGTAATATATCTGTGTCCAGGAGGCTGGGCACTTGTCACAGTTTTGTCAAGCAGAATAAAGCCACAGGTATCTTGGTCTTGAGGTGTTAATGTTTTTTTAGGTAGAGAAGTAGTMACTGGATGTTTTTTTKGGGGCWGTCACCTTTGCACTTGCACTCAAGWATTWAAAAAGAACAAACAAACCCCACCTTTCTTAATATAATGTAGAAATATTTACAGGAGTCACCTGGCTGGGCATCAAACCAAGATTTTTTTCTCTTCTGTTGCCACTGAATAGAGACTGTTGGCCCACATAAACAGGAGAGCAACATCTATTCCTGGTCCTCAGCATTGAAATCAAGAAGTTCCAGTGTAACCTCTCTCTTGCCATCTTATCAGCCTTAGCACATCTAAATCTGCTGAAAGGTTTCACAGCTTTCACCTCTTTCAGGTTATAATTGTGGCTCTGCACTATGCTGGTTAACCATATACTGTAGGTATAGGTATATGACACTATTCTTGAGGCAGAATGTACAATTTGTTAATGCACTTATAGAAAGGAGGAGGTAGAAAATGAAAAGGAATTGTACTTTCTCTTCCAAAAATAGTGGGTTTTTTTTAGAAAGAGCTTAGGTGTTTGTGGGGTTTTTTGCTGTTGTTTTGCTTCATTTTGGTTTGTTGGTTTTGTGGGTTTGTTTGGTTTGGAGTTTGTTTGTTTGTTTGTTTGTTTGTTTGTTTGTTGGTGGGTCTTCTTTCATTTTTTCGTGAGGTAGGTATTTTTCTTTTTAGGAAGTAAAACAGAAGATTACAGTGATAGAGAAACTGTGCCCTGCCTGATCTTGGTGATGCAGCAAGAGCCAGTGAAGAGAACAGCTCTTTGGTAGATAGCTGGTTTTCAAATACTATCTACAGGACAAATCCTGTTTAGGAGGTTAAATTTCCCCAGAGTTTGTGGGAAGTAATCTTTTGTCATTTCCATCCTGATCTTTGCTGCCTAAAGAAGGAGCATTGCATCTTGGTGTGAGTGACCCACTGCAGAATGATGACAGGATGCTGTGTGAAACACCATCCTGGCCTGTCAGCTGCTTTATCCTCTGTTTGTGTCTCTCAGGAGTCTCCTTTTATGGTTGGCTCTGGGGTTGATTCTTGATTTTTTTTATTTCCCCCTTTTGTCTTGGAAACAAAGAACCAGCTTGGGCTCTGCCTGGGGCACTTCAGGAGGACAGAGACAAATTGTCCCCAGAACTCCTTGTGGACAAGCTGGGGTAGTTCAGTTTTGGCAGTCAGGTGCAAGAGATTTTTCTTGGAGTTCAAACAGAAGATGCTGCCCGTGTGCTGTTCTTCTTAATTTCTGTACTCTGATAGGGTTTTTTGTTTGGAGTTTTTTGTTTGTTTGGTTTGATTTGGTTTTGGTTTTTTTGGTGGGATCTGGGTGTATGAAAGCTAAAACTATTGTTTCAGGCAGACCTTTACACTGGATTCTCACCTCAATGCATAAAAGATTTTGATGCGCATTGAGCATATCCAAAAAAAAGTATGCTTTCTTTCTTAATTCCCCTTTGTTTACTGTCCTGAAGGAATCATTACTGCTTATCCTGAAGTGTGTCTGCCTGAAGCTTCTTGAGTTGAGGCTTGACAAGGGTTTTTCTCTTGTCCTAGTCTTGCTATAGTATTTCATCATAGTGGATGCCTTGATTACTTYCCTGTCTGCCTGGTAAAGTCTCTGCATTGAGAATTATGTGTCTTCAGYTTCCCATTCCTTCTCATTAAAGCCAAGAAATTGCTTTTGTCTGCTGGCTTTAAAACATCTGCACACACCTGAATGTGTTACCTGCTGTACCTGGAAACTTCACTGTAGCTCACAGAGCCATACCAAACCAGCATTCATGCCAGGGGAGGGCAGATGTGGAACAGCAGCAAAGGTTTAGAAGCCTGAAGGACACACACTGTGAATTCTCCACTGCASGAGAAGGGAATCCAGGTGAGCTGGCCCCTGATCAGTCCCAGCTGTGTTAATTACCAATACAGCCCCTGATGAGTCCCAGCTGGATCCAATAAAGAGAAGGTGATAAAAGGGACTGGGTGAGCTGCTGAGGGAGCATTATCATGGAGGAGGAGGAACCTTGAGGAAGAGGGAAGGAGAGGAGCATGAAGCAGCAGGATCCTGAGGAGAGAGAGTCCCTGCAGTGAGGTCAGTGTGGGGCTGCAGTCAGAGCCTGTTGGTGGAACCTGCACTCACAGTCTGGCTGGGGAAAAGCCTCATGCAGAGCCTGCAAACTGATCCCTGCAGTCAGAGCTGAGCAGGAAAGAAGCAGCAGTGAGAGGCTGCCAGGGAAACCTCCAGCAGGAGCTGCTGCAGCCAGGGGCAGGGAATGGTTGGAGTCAGGRTGGCTGAGCTGGAAAGAGGAATAAACCAGGCCCCTTTCCATGCTGGGATAAACAAGGRRTCTSTGYCTGGGCTCAYTGCTACCCCATCCCACCAGAAATACCTGTGGTTTCACTGCTGCCCCAGATAAGTGATTTATAACAGCTCTTGCCAGGTTGTCAGTCCAGAGCTTGGTGTTTTTATCCATTAGTGATCTCAGTGTGGACTTGTAAAGTAGTAGAAAACCAAAGGGGAGGGGAAAGCCCAGGAAAGGAGCATTACCTGCTGTCCTTGTCAGATGACAGCCTTGGTGTCAGGAGGGAGATGTGTGCAGAACAGAAGTGCTGGATTCCTGCACACCTGTCTAAATGTTCTGATAAATAAGTATGGGATTATTGAACAATACTGTTTTGCCTCTTACTTTTTTCCAAATAACTGTGTGCCAGCAAAATCAGTGTTGCTGGAAATGCTGTGCAGCACCTTTAATAGGCAGGATGGAATAGAGATATCTGTAAAGCAGTTTAGTGCTTRCCTAATCCTGGTGGGACTGGAGAGCTCCCAGGCATAATTTAGGGATTTCTGGGAATCTGTTTTAATTATATTTAATTAAATTGAGTGTCTTGTTAACTTCTGCAGCAGGACTAGAATCTTTGCAGTATTGCACAGTGCATGTGCCCAAGTCTAAAACRTACCCTTGAAGCTTGGGATTCTGCTTGGAAGTTTGTTTTTTTTTTTACTTCAATAAAAACTCCTAACAATATAAATAATCACCACTTTTCAAGTTGCACATTTTAAATTTTAAAATTTGGTGGGCTGTACTTTACCTTTCCATCCTCATTCATGACTCCAGAACTCAAACTGAAATTAGAGGATTTTTTTTTTTTTTAATGAGTTGCTTGTATTTGTTCAATAACTAAAGCCAAGATAATATGTTGAGTAATAATAATTTAGAYTCCCCCAAGAGGAGAATTTATTCTGGCAGTCTGAAGGCAAAGCTGCTCACCAARGAGGAGCTGAATGTTCAAACTGAGGGTGTCAGGAAGCAATCTGTGAGCATGTGGGGCATTTACAGTGTGGAAGCCCCACCTCATGTAGTCATGTAAATATGTAAAAGTCATGTCAATATGTAAAAGTCATGTCAATATGACTTTTGGGACAGTTTTACACAGCCATGTTAAAGGTGCACCTCACAGTGACATCTGCATGACATAAATAATGGGATATTTAGGAGAGGTGCTCAGTGTTTTAGCAACTGCCATCCCTACAAAATTCCTGCCATCCACAGGGATCTAGCGGAGCTGTTTGTTTGTTCTGTTTCAAAGTAAGAGAAGCRGTGCCAGCCTTAATTAGCTGAATTACCTCACTGATATTATTATTGTMATAATTAGAGGTAATTCTAATTATACTATTTTAAAAAATACCAGAGAGAACTTGGTACTTTATTTGTAGCCTCTCTCCCTTCTCCTCTCCTTCAGGGGGTGGTTGGCTGTATTTTTTAGCTTTGGCAGGAGGCTGGGTGCTGGTGCTTGCTGTGTCCTTTGGAATTTTTATGGATGCTCAAACCATGGGAAAATGTTTCAGTACAAGTAGCACTAGGCTGTTAATAGACCTAAAAATCTCATTTTCCATTTGTTGTCGAGTTTCCTGGCTCCTTTGCTGCAATCAGTGCTTTACAAAGAGACTTTTTGTCAAATCCATGCCATGGAGATTCCCTCATGCACTGCCTTGTTCACTTGGCTCTGCTCTTCCAGGTCGTTTACACAGCACAGGGAAAGCAAATGAGAAGTAGGAAGATTTTTTTTTTTGTGAAAATCATTTAGTACAGAAGTAGAACTGAGTAACCTCACAATTTAGCAGCAGTAATTTGTAGATAGTGAAATATTGCCTCTGATGTATGGAATTAGATTCTAAGCTGATCATATCTRCAGGAAGTAATTTTTCCCTTCTTACTGACATTATGGTAAAGGATRAGTGAGTAGATTCTTGTGTTAGATGTACCAAAATTATCTTGATTTTTTTTTTAATGGAAAGTTTCATCCTCAAAAAAACAAAATGGCTTGGCAGTATTTGTGAAGACTCAGCTYACTTTCAAAGTCCAGCTGTAGAAATGTATCAGCTTATAGGGCCTTTGGAGATCTTCCAAGTTACCCATCAAATAAAMCTTTTATTCCTCTTAAAGCAGCTGTAAGGAAGCAGAGAGAAACACCATGCTTTATGATGCTGATTAAAGCAGTAATCTGGTGACTGCTTTATTCAACATATAAAGATGTGCTGATGAAACAGTGATAAGCAGTGAAATTACTGCCTCAGGTTGACAAACCTGCAATCAGTTCTATTTTTTTTTCCTCCCCTGCTTGTTCCTAATCTCCTGGAACAACTGTATTTTAGTCTAACCAGATGTTTAATCATTTTGGTTTAATCGTTGCTGGATATTCAGTGACAGGAGATTTCAGCATTTAAAGGCCTGACCTCGAATTCTTAAAATCACTGGTTTTGATGCAAACTTGGTGTGCAAGGCATGGCAACTCAGATGTAAATCATGATTGCTGTAGCATCTGCAAACCACTGGGAAGTCTTTAGAAGTAAGTTGATTGCATTTCCCACAAGTACAGTAATCTGCCCAAGTGTATGGAATTGCATGCTCATGGGCACAGATGTTTCMATTTAGTACAGTGTGGCAGAACAGTTTGGAGGCCCTCCTTTATGCAGATTTCACAGCAGCTTTGGTTTTTGTAAGAACTTCTCAGTGAAAGCTGTCCATTAATTGATTTTCTGTGACAGTATTTGTGCTTTGATGTAGTTACTATTTTCAATCCACACCAATATAACACAGTCTTCTGTTGTATTTTCTTTTACAAGTCACAGAGAAGGAAGCTGATCTCTCCAGTCTGATTAACTTTCATATGTTTGATGTTTTGTTTATATATGTGGTTTACATGCCAATAATAGTTTGGAGAATTCTGTACATTCAGGAGACGTACTTTTTGACACTTTGCAGCTTGCCTTTTGAGAAAGAAGTGTGCATGAACAAATGGCAGGACATTGGCAAAGAAGTTCAGCTGAAATGCACTGTTCTTTCCAGCCAGGGGAAGCTTTTTAAGCAGCCTGGCTGGTTCAACCAAAGAACTTTCTCCCAGAGCATTCTACACGTTCCCAGATTTCCCAGTTCCTTTCCAGAAAYTCCACCAATCCAGATGCATTAAAAACTGGCTTTTCAAAAGGAAAAKAGGCACATCAGCTGCAAACACTGCAAGTAAAGCCTGTTTAAAGATCAGTCATTCTGAAGTGGCTGTCTGAACATGTGCGAGGTACTTTGAGTCACTGGTGAACCTTTTGTTGTGGGTGATGGATTATTGCACTCCTCTGAGCACCAGCAGCATAACAGATCTGGTCAGAGGCAGGAATCAGGTTTTTTAGGCCAGTTGTCAGCATTCAGAGGTGGAGGCACCTTTGTGCACGGCCTCCTGTCCTGGGCATGAGCTCTGTGATGGCACTGCAGCCCGGGGTGGATGTGAACACAGGCAGCTCTGGGGGACAGCTGCTGCTCCTGTCAGTGGTCACTGAAGGTCTTGTCATCTACACACATTCCAGGGGGACACCTGTGAGGGTAATTGATTTCCAAGAGATAAAGATCAATAGAGCAGTGCCAGCTCTTTAATAACACCCTGTTGATGCCTTACAGCATGATTTATTCTTCAAGCAGATACAAAAGAATACCCGTGGGTTTGGCCCCAAAATGGTTTAGCACAGGCAAATGCCTCTGGTGTTTGGTTCTGTTTTTCTTGGAGGCCAAAAGTTCTGAAAGACAATAAGATTGTGTAGAGTAATGGAATCTAATTTCCAGATTTCCTAAGACTTGAAGAATTGCTTGCAGCAGAGCAAGCAGTGCAGCTCTTGTTCTCAAGGATGCTGGCAGCAAAAGCAGGCCAGCGTGAGAAGTCAGGCAAGAACTTTATTATCACACCAGCCAGGCTGTGCTGGATCTTCGTGTAGAGATGGCACGTATTTTCCCTGCAGGGATGCATTTTAATATGAAATGGTGTTTTGGCAAAACTTAAATTGAAGTCCTTCTTCATGCAGATTAACTGGAAAGTTTTAAAAGGAGAGGAAGTTGACTGAGGCTGACAGACAGTGTTTTAGTCTAGGTATTTGGAAGATTAATTTGCCTAATTACTTTTAGAAATATAACCACCACTTGATTAAGCAAATTTCTGTTGATATTCAGATCTTAAAATCTTGGTAAATAATTTTTGGCTGCAGTGATAACAACTGCATGTGGCCATTGCAAATGAAATGAATGGACAGAGTTAAAACAATGTCAGTTGTTATTTATGGTTCTGTTCTCATAAAAGGATGAACATTTTTTCATTAAGGTTAATTAATGTGCACATGAGAATGTTTCTTGTTTTACCAAAGGGAAAAAGCTACTCAGCACAAATGTTTATCCTTGAGTATAAACATTTATACGTAGGCAATCAGTTTGAAAAGAAACCAGCAAGTTCTGAGTGTTGCCTCCTTTAATGCTRCATCCTGTAAGCTTCAGGAGCCCGAGGACAGCCTTCAGTCAGGCTTTTCACTTGTGGAACCCTGCATGCCTCAGGAAAAACAGGAAAAGTCAGTCACCTGAACAGGCTGTCCAATATGGTCATTTGTTCACAGGGATCCCTGTTGCTCCAGCTGGATTAAAGTGTGCAGTGTGTGGTAAATTGCTGGGAGCAGTGATGGTTGCACTAGGAATTAATGGTAGCRAAAKAAATGAATTTAAATTCAAAATTTTATGGGTCACTAAGATTTTTTCCCCTTCTTATCAGGGAAAAGTTACCTAGCAGTCATACATTTTAAAAAGRGGTGAGAATAAGCCTGCACCAAAATACACCTATGAAAAAGAGCAGTAGCTTTCTTTTTCTTGCACTGCTATTAAAAGTGAAAGAATAAAAGAACTTGCAGAAAGCTTAGATGAAGAACTTCTCAATAATCAAAATGTTGGGGGGAAAAGAAGCATAAAACATAAATTCAGTGTAGGAGAAATCAGTTCTRGTTTTGTTAATCTGTGGGCAATGAAGGGTGGTCAGAAGTGTCCACTCATCTGTGCTGCACCTGCCCCTAAGAGAATATTCTACAGCCTCCTGAAAAAGCTTAAATTCCTGGTGGAAAACCAGTGATCAGGTTTTTGTCAAGGATGAAAAAATCCCAAAATGAAATGATCTGTCATGGACATCAGTGGCTCTGGGTGGTAAAGGTCTAATCCTGCCTGGATCCTGCACGCATCCCTTGTGATTTGAATTAAATTAATATACATACAGTGCAAGTATAAAGCAAAGCAGTTTCTTCTCCAAAGACTTTGGAGGACCACAGGCCACTGGCAAGTTGGTGATGGCACTGTTTATTTTTCTTTGCAGGAGTTCAGGCACACAGAGCACTTTCTGTCATGTGAAGTTCAGCTTGGAAAGCTGTTCCAGTAATTCCCTTCTCACATGCCTACACTTCATTATTWCTGAGCAGCTGGTATTGATGTGGCCTTGTGCCAGTATTTTTTAAAAATTCTGATCATTATTGTGGTGTTTAATACATACCTGGTCACAGATGCAATCTGAAGTGTTCATACAAGCTCAGGAATAATCATCACAAACCATTCTGGTSTCAGTACTTGCTCTGAGAAGATTGAACTGCTAAACCATTTAATTTGGTTTAGCAGGTTGATCTGAATCAGAATTAGAGATGCATGAAATTTTTTTGGGGAAGAAAAAGGATCCTTTTTTCATTAATATAATTTGTTCTTTTGCCTACATCTCAATTAAAAATCAGCAGCTGTTATCAGGCCAGGCCTGGGAGCCCCAAGGCTGCTCCAGTCCTGAGGTGCCCACTGTGCACAATTCCTGCCTGCTCCCCCTCAAACCCTTCTGGCTTTAAAGACAMAGGGAAATAAAAATAGATAAGGGTAAGAGAGGAATGCATTATAAATGAATATTGGTGAATATTTAGCAAGTCACATTTGCATGTGGTGCTTAGAGTGGAATTATTCYTTTGMAAAGTGGTTAATGGATTTTCTCCARTGGCTGTCTGCTTAGCATTCCTCAAAGAATTCTTCCTTAATCTCATCTCATGAAACAGTTTGCTTGTTGGTTCCTAAAGCTGACATTTTGGCTTATGCCTCAAATTGCATTAAGCACAAGGGCATGTGAATATGGAAAACAGAATTCARGCATAAGCAAATTTAATTGTCTTTAATCTTTACCATTAGAATCTCACAAATCAGTGACTAAGCACTGCATTCAGCAGCAGATATTGGGACCATTTTTTCTAAGGCAGGAAGGTTATCTTCCATTTGAAACAACAAAACCAGGTAAACTTTTATTGCATTTTTCACTTAATCTCAGAAAAAGAAATCATAGGGTCTAGAATCCCTCCAGTTTTTATGAATTACCAACATTCATTTATATTAAATCCTTTCAGAATCTCTAAATTAAATTTTCTTTAGATTCTGTTGGCTTTACTGTTGCAGTGCTTTAAAAAAGAATAAATCTGTCTCTCYAAATGAATTTACTCTTTCTGATAATCCAGTTGATGAGGCAAATGTATAAAAATCCCACTAATGTAGGCTGAGACATGTCCCAAAGTAGCTTGCTTCTCTAGTCAGAAAATCACAGAGCACTTAATAATCCTCCAGCCTTCTTGAGAAATGTATAATGATATTATGTGTGGTCAGATAGATTTTATTTAATCCTTCCAGAATATTGCATTRGGCTGGGGGGCTGTATTTACTCCTGTGTGTTTCCAGTTAGCCAAGGACCAAGTTGCAGAGAGGAATTTAGGTTAAATTGACTACTGATGGGAGATGGTTCTGCTGAAACTCAGAAGCAGATCTGGGTGTGAGGTGTATTCCAAGTGTTTTGCTGTGGRAATGTGAGAACAGCTGGATCCTGAAGAGCTGCAGCTCTTGGGAGGCTCAAACTGGCCTCCCTCTGCCCCAAAAGAAGTAAGGTTGGTGTTTTTTTAAGTGTTTCTAGGAGAAACTGAGAGTTTATTCCAATTTTACACACATGCACATGGTGTCTTTTCAGCTGTAATGATTTTTTTCTCCTCTTGATGTGTGGGTTTTTGGTTCAGAGCCTTTGTTCCCCCAGTGGCTGGGTGAATGACAGGTTGTGCAGTTGCTTGGCTGAAAACAATCGGTGTTCGGTGCTGGATTTGGGGAGGTACCATAAATACTTGCCACACATTTACAACTTTTCTAGGCATCATCTTCCTGCTGGCAGTGGGAACAGGGGGCAGAATTAGGAGGTCCCTTGTTCTGTCCCAGGAAAGGTGTTCTTTTCTAGTTTTGTCAGGAGGCTAAACACAGCCCAGAGACATTAATGTTAAATGTTAATCCCATTTAACAGCATTTCTAACAACTTTTCTATTGACACCATTTCTATTTGTCAGAGATTATTTCTTTTCTTTCTAACTTTGGTGATGAACTTTGCTGGGATATGGTTGGGGAGAGCAGCTGTGCTGTGCTCTTGACTTTGTGCTCTTCCCCAAGCAGTGAATCACAGGCAGTGATGTGCCAACAACACACATTTTGCTTGTCTGTGTAATACGTCATTCTAAATATCCTTAAATTCCTTTTTCCTTCCTGCTTTTTGTCCTGGGTAAATAGAGAAATAAATTAAGTATGGAAGAATAAACTTGGAGAAAAATCTGCTCAGTGAAACTCAGCACCACAATGAGAGACTGGAAAATAATAAACATCTCTTGTTCACATATTGTTAAGGTGAAATCTTGTCTTGAACAGTAATTAGTACTTATGGGGAGGGRAAAAAAAAAGAAATAATGGGGAGCTCCCCTGAATGGACATTTTAAAGCAGCATCTAGTCTGTTAACCTTTTGGGGTTAACTACCTATTGGAGGTGCTGGCAGGAAAATGATTGCTTAGCAGAGAGCCCTCAGTTCCTGGAGCTTATGGACTGCACTTGGATCAGGGCACTGCTGGGAGCATTCCTTGGCTTGCTGGACTTTCTGCTCCTGCTGTCTCATCCCACCAGCTTTTACCTGAACAAATAGTACTACACACAAAGATATATTGTGGTTCTTCCATGGGTTTCTTGGAAAAAAATGACTTGGCCATTAATTAGCCATGTTTATATGTTTTTCCAGTACTACACTTTTTATAACAGAGCACTGGATATATATGAAAGCCAAGCAAACATGCTTTGCTGTGGATGTTGGTAAATGAGTAGTGGCAAGGAAAGCCCAGATGAGATTGGATGCATCCTCCTGGTTTTAGATTTCCTAATRAAAAGGAAAGTTCTTGAGGAAATTGAATTTAATGTAAAGATCCTGAGAAGTCTTTACCCACAGTAATATTTTGCTTGTGTTCTTGGAGGAAAGAATATGTATTGTAATGAAAATGTGAAAAGAAGGTCTTTGAATGCAATACTTATTATTTATTACTCATGTTAAGTGTCTCTCAGAATGCACTGAATCAGCAGGCTTTTGTTTGCTTTTCTTTTGTAACCACAGCACTATATCCACTTAAAATCTGTTTGGGAACCCTCCTGGGACAGGATTTCCCTGAACCAAACTGATGATGGGAAYTGATGAAGGAAGAGCAGCACAGCGTGGATGTGAGCTACAGCCTTTAAAACAATCAAAGGGAATTTCAAGCACAAATGGGTTTTCTAATCGTGTTTCCTTTAGGATTGCATCACAGGCAGAGGGAAGCAGCACATTATTGAAGTGTATTGCATGTCTAACTCAAACCAGCAGCACCATTTACCTTGTGTCATTAAGTCTTACACAAATAGACAGTAGTCTCCCACAAGGGGAATATTTACTTCTGCYTGAAATATGAAGTAATAAGTCTAATAGAAGCAGGAAGGTGTAGTGCATTGTAAAGCTATTTTGTGTACCAGCAGAATTTCCAGGAAGCCTGGTTTCTGGCTCAGCAGCTCTGCAGTAAATAATTTACCATGATAATGGATATTGCAAAGTTTACATTGGGCAGGGGGGAAAATGTAGTTTTGTAATTGCTGTGGGTCATAATTAGCAGTAGACTCGATTCATGGCAGTTTTTTCTTTAAGGTATGTGAATTCAAAATAGATGGTGGGGACTCTTAAAGATTAATTGGAGCCTKAGCAGCACAGATGCTTTTGATGTAGGAACAAGTAAAGGAGACTTTGGGAGGATTTGCCCCTTGGGGACTGAAGGGCAGGGGTTTGTTTACACTTTTTAACAGGAGGCCTGRCTTTGAAATGAAGAAAGCAGTGTAGCAGATTTTCTGCAGTGAGCAGTGTGAGTTGGTGGTGTGTGGTGCCTGTTTGGAAGGAATCCAGTTTGAGATGACTATTATGTGCCCTAAAAACAAATATAAGGTTTTTACTGTTTAATGGCTGATTTAATGTCCATTAAAACATTTTTAAGAATGGACAAACTGGGGGTTAAGTTCATCACAAATTATTTGATTTAGCCACAATCAAACTGTTTATTATTGTAGTGGACCTCCCTGGAACAAAGCTTTATTTATTTCAAGTTCCTTTTGTTCCTTGAAGTTAAATGTTGAGAATTGCATCGGTTTTAAGTTCAGGTTTTAACAATAAATGAAAATACTGAAAATACCTGAATAAAATAGCTGAAAATATCTGCTGCTTCATAGTGTTTATTGGAAATGTGTAAGTTCAGGAATCCTATGGCAGCATCTGTAGATATTACAAATGACACCATTGAATCATATTTGATGGCATCTCATGGTTTTGCACTGATTAATCTGCATAGCTGAGATCTTGTTCTCCTCAAGAGCATCCAGCTGATGCCAAAAAGCCAAAAAGAGGTGGTATCAAACCACAGCTAATATCTGCCTTCTAGTCTTTCATTGGGGAAGTCTCTCTACTGCTTCATTAATCCAAACTGGTGTAGATTTCATTACCTTTTATTAAAAAAATTGCTTCCATATCTTTATCTTTTACAACTTTATAATCAAGAATTCCCATTTCCATACATTTGAGCTGAAAATTATTACCCAAACCCTTTCCAGATCTCTTTCAAGTGGCACTTAGATTTTAGGACTTTTTAAATCACTACTTTTAAAAATATTGTACACAATATTTGYTACTGGATGTGCAAAAGCACGTATCAGCTCCAGCAGGTTCATTGACTCAGATTATTTTACCTTCAAGAGTTGTGTGATACCTCCTTGCAGAGCTTCCATCTCTGGTCTTGTGAAGATCTTCCTTCTCTGGCTCTTGTCTACCTTTGCACTTTGTATTCCATTTCATTGTTACTTTTAACATGTGATATTTTAATTTAATCTGAGCTCTGTTTAGATTATTTTTCTTCTCCATTTCTAGTTGTGTATTTTTTTTCTTTTACTACTTAGAGCATTCAAGCCTCTCCCCAGTGTCATTAATAGCTAGTTTCATTAATTGCTATGACAATTTTGATTTCTCTCTCCGTTGTTATGGCAGTAGTRGCACATCAATCCTGTCCTGCTAATAGGAATACTAATCACATCTCTGCCTATGTCACTTCTGCTTTTTTTAATAATGCTGTGATAGCATCATCATCTTAAAATTGACTTTTAATGCAGAATGGACACTTATCTCTCCCTCTGTGCTGTCAGAAAAGCAGTTCAGGTTTTTTGCAGGCAGAACGAGTACAGCACAATTTCAGCTCTTTAGGCAATAAAATAAGTTTACTGATCACTGTGGTCAATAATGGTTCACCTGACTAGATGTCATGGAGGGATGAACCAAATTAGATGCAGGAATGTTCTGGCCTTTCCATCTGTTGGTATTTACAGAAGCAAAGTTTGTAGCAGTAAAGGGCATTTCTCCCTTGCCCGAGCTCCTAAACTGTTTGCTTAATGGTGTCAAGCATTCTGTAGTGTCCCAGTGGTTTGTGGTGGTGTTGCTGTGTGTGTTGGTGGCTCTTTTGTGGTTTTCTTTGTTCAACAAGGTTGTTTTGCTGAGTTCTGAGCTCAGTAGAGACACCTTGGGGGAAACTGTGCTGCATATTTGGGTAGGAGCCATCAGGATTCCTAACTCAAAGGCAGTAAACAGCTTCTGCAGCTCTTCAGAACTACAAACCAAGCCACATGTGAATGTTCTTTCAGTCTCTGTTCCCCTGTATAGGCTGGCCACTCCCACCTGAAACCTGTTCATTTCATGGTCATGTAAAGAATTTAAAGCCAGCTGGAGTTTGTGAAACTTTGAGGAGAGATCTGTTCCTTCATAAGAGAGGGGGAGCTTAACTGTGAATTTATTTATAAAATGTAATTCTGTGTGTTGATTGCCATGCAGATGCCTCTCTCTTCATGGCTGGAGTCGGTGACAAGGGGATTTGCTGCTCCTTGTCCCTGTGGACCTCTTGTTTCCTTGAGAACCAGCTGGGCAAGTGAAGAGAGGGAGTGTTCTGGCACAGGGTGTTGTGTGTCTCCCAGTCCCTGTGCTCCTGCTGCTGCATGGGTCATCATGGAAACAGGCTCAACACTGGGACTTTGGTGTTGTTTGTTTTTGGAGAACCTGCCAAAATTGGGGATGGCTGTGTTGAGAGATGATGTGCATTCTTACCTGAGGAACTAACACAAAGGAAAACTGCAGGGGCTTCCAAAACAGTGCCACTTGCTGGAGGCTTTGAAGATCTCACTATGAAAGCAGCACACTTCTTYAGCAAAAATGGTCTCTTTCATGGATATTTGTAGACATTTGTTTGAGGGAAAGGTTGGGGTGAGGGTTTTAGGTGTTTTATTGCTCTAAAACTTCGGTGYCATTCATTTAAAGTGAAACCTCAGAAACTGAGGAATAACAATGACTGAGAAGTTTAGCTTTTAATTTACTCTGGCTTCACTGACAATCTCTCCTTCTTTAACCTTATTAGCTGCAAGAGAGGAAACAGCTATCCAAGAAATAGCAGTGAGAAATTGATGGCACTTTAACTCCCCGCTAATACCTCTGTGAATGAAGAGCTCTTTTGAAGACAGGCTGCAGTAATCAGATGGCAGATCCTGTGATAGCCAGGCTCTTTTAATGACTTGGATCCTGAGGGGTCATGGCTTCACAGCTGGAGAAAAAGTATCATTTCTGGAGGGACACGAGTTCTCATGCCTCAGAAGTCATCTTCAATTCCTGCATGACTGCTCTGTAATTGAACTATAAGAGCAGCCGTGTTGGTTCAACAGAGACATTTTTATAGAMAGGAGTACCATTAATCCCTCAGAGGTACAAATATTCTGCTGGCTGAGTGYTGCTACATGGCACCGTCTCCCCAGGTCAAGGGTAGGGAGCCAATTACAGAACAGAACAAGATGAGAGGTGTGAGGAGGTGGCAAACAGCCCAGGGAGCTGCAGSCTCAGTGTAGCACAGCTATGCAAATATTGCCTTTGCCAGGCCCACGTAAGAACAGGAGCTAACAGCCTAAGGCTCTAGCAGTGCCTCTCTCCATCTTTCAGAGGTGYTCATGATGAACTTGTTGAAAGTCAGACTTTCTGTTCATCACCAGTTATGCTTTAGCTGRCTGTTACTTCGTGCCAAACGCTCCTGTGGAGGCTGGAGCTTTATCTTTTAATCCCACTTTTGTTCTTTGCTGTTCTCTGTCTCACAAGCTTTGCTCTTGATAACACTGCCAGCAGTAACAGGGGGAACATCACTGCAGGTAAGCTCACCACAAAGTGCTCCTGGATAGCTGAGGAACAATTRGAGTGAGCTTTGTTCAGGTGTTCTCAGTCAGAACTGACATAAAGAAGGTACTATGAGGGACCAAGGCTCTTAAGATCAGCTGGCAGAAAGTTGCCTATAAGTGTATTTCTAATGTTCCTTCCAGCAGTTCCTGCTTTCTTCCCTCTTCTGGGTGTTTCTATACGAGACTCCTTTCCAAACAGTGGGAAAAGGTACTTTGGTCACATTCAAACTCTGCTGACAATATGAGAAGCTGCTGAAGGGTTGCAAATGTTGGGTGAGCCTGTGGCTGCTCCCAGGAATCCAGCAAGSAAAGGCTTTCACTGCAGTGTGCAGTTGCTGCAGTTTGGTGACACCATCCTGCTCYCTGTGAGTGTGCCTGCTTTTTGAGGAGTATTCAGGCTTTTGGATGTCTCAGCAGAATGTGAGGCACATGTGGCCACAGCTGTTCTCTGCAGCCCCTGCACARGAGGATTGCTTAGACCACAGATAAACTGAGCCAACCCATTCACAGAAGATTTCCCCCCAGTCTATATGACTTTAAAAGAAAATATTTTTTTCCTAGATTGCAATATGTTTCCTGTACCTCAATAAAACTCCAAATCAATGAGAGATACCACTGCAGAAAGTTCAAGTAATAGTAGGAAGAACTGGYCTTAAATGCTGTTGGCAACAGTGTGAGTGTTTTCAGAGCTGGCTGTAATACACTGCAGAGTGTAGAGTTYCCCTTTATGAAACATGCATGACTCGTATTAGCTGCTGTTTATTGCGCCTCTGCTTAGTGCTCAAGTGCTAACTGAATAATTTAAACTCGCAGATGTGAGTCATTAACTCTCCTGTCTTCTAGGGTTTGATCAGAGGCTGACCTCTGCGAGCCTGTCTGCAAAACAGGCACGGGCAAACAACAGGGAAGCTTTCACTGCTGCTTTTACTATTCTGTAACTATTGGCTTTAAAATACAATCTCACATTTTTGGGAGTGTTCACCTGGTGAGCTACGAAGGGATGGCACTGAGGASCACTCTGGTTTTTGTGCTAATTCATGGCCACGTGGTTACCTCCCTGKAAAACCCTGTCAGGATGGATGTGAAAGGTAAATGCAGCCATAATATTCCAATGTCCTGAGATCATTATTCCATTGATCTTACGGGGAGTACTTAACTCTCTTACTCAGTGTAATGACAAGGATTTTACAAAACCAGGAGGCAAAGGACAGATTACATTTTTCTGTGTGATTTTTTTAAAAATAGGATTTCTGAGTAGGTTTAAGTTCAGCAGCTCAGTGCTTTGTTCCTGCCCACAATTAGAGCAGTGACTGGGTGTGAAATAACAGAACACAGGCTGTTAAAAATATTGACTGGTGGTTTATCTTCCAAGGAGAGATTGATGGGCAAAAAGACTTGCCATCCTCTTTGTTTTTTTTCAAATCTGGGTCTAAAGTGGGAAATTGTTCTAAGGTTATGTGGACTGTAAAATGATGGCTTTGATCATTTATGTTCCTGTAGCTGCTTTACTTTATAAATATGTAACTCTCTGTGTGTGCAGCTCCCCTCATGAAACCCCCAGGCAGTGGGTTTATGCCATGCTTTATAGATCTGGAAAACTGGGGAGTGGAAGGTTACAGCAAATTATTTGTTCAAGCTTCCACAAGTAATTAGAGAGTACTTGACTGACTGCCTGCTTTTCTGGATAGATGTTTAGATAGATGTAAGCTCCATAAAAACCCAAAACTAGCAAGCAGAAAAACAATAAATAGGCCTGCATGTTACCCCTTGTTGCACCCAGTTTGCAGAAGTACAAATCTGCATTTTGAAGTCAAGTCCCAAGAAGTTTGGCCACGTTATCAAGTGCAGTGTATGGCCCCCAAAGTTTGGCAACTCTAATCTGTTCTCACCATTTTTTTGTTGAGACTGTAAAATATTTGCTTAGAGAATAATTAGAGAATAATTTTTATCTGCCTCTCTTTCCTGTCCTTTGAGAATAGAAGAGGATTGAGGGAAATAAAATCTATTAGCATCCAAACAATTCAGGGAGCAATAACCTGAAAGAACTGTGGAAGCTGAGAAACTKCAAGGGCTCAGAGGGATTMCAGCTCCTTCCYGTGCAGGAATGCTGAGGAAATGGGAGGATTTTGGCATGGGGAGGGAGTCCAGATGATCTGGAGTGAGCAGCAGTATCTCTCTGACACAAAGGATGATTGCAGCAGTAAATTGAGGGGGGTTTGACCATCACCAGGAGCTGCTGGGTTAGGATTCCACCCTACTGAATGTGTGTGGTGTGAGAAAACTTGAACTGAGAGAGGCAGAAGTAAAAAATAGCAGTTGGTGAGCAAGATGGGAAAACAGAGCAGCAAATGCTCACAGACAGGAAGGCTTTTGGAGCCTTCTGCTGGTTGTGACCTTCCCCATCTGAAAGATACTTTTACTGGGTAGCTGAGGTGATTTTCTGGTGCTTTTGAGTTGCCAGATGTACCAGTACTGGAAAACTGTCTCATGGTGGTTTTGTTGGGGTTTTTTTTTGTTGGTTGGCTGGGTTTTTTGGGGGTGTTTTTCTTGCTGTTTTTAGTTCTGGTTTGGTTTTTTGGTGATGAAATCCCTGTTACTGCAAATGCAGATTCCTGAATCCTGCAGAATTTTTTATTTGTACGGGCAGATATCCACCCCACCCTCCCCAAAAAAAAACCCCAAACCCCAGGTGTTTAATGCCCTGCCTCTAAGCAGTCTAAACCACCCAAAGGTAACAAGTGATACTTACTTACACACAGCAAGTGATGCTTTTTCAGCTGGAACTCATGAAATAAGGAAGAAAATCACCCCAGTTACCGATCTGAAATCAATGTGAGTCAAAAACGTGTTCTTGCCAGGATGGGTGTCACAAACACTGCTTGGAGAAAAGGTAGCTGTACATTCCCAGAACTGGAAAGCATTCAAATGAGTGAAAAATTCATAGCATTTTCTAAGGGAATTTTTTATTTTGCATATTAGGTAAAGAGTTTAACTTGAAGTGGAGTTTTGTACATGAGTGGACAGAAAATACCTCYAACTATTGAGAAGAAAATGCAGTCTCCACAATCAGGGATTTCACAGAGAGCGAGTGTGGTGTTAACTTAATGGTGATGACACTTGGTGTATTGCAGTGTTCCATTTTATTTCCTCTCCATTGCTTTTCAATGGATCAGGATGCTTTTATCATCATCTCCATGGCACCTCTGCTGTTCCCAACAATTTGGTATYAGCTGCAACTTAAAAACCATCTGATTCTTTTAAGCATCTGCTGATAAACACCAACAATGAGGAAAAGTTAACTTCTAAGAGAAGGTTTCTAAACAGAGCAGTCTATTCCTTACCCTTTCATATGAAAATAGGAATAGGAAAAAAAAGAATAAATATAACAATCAACTTAGAGAAATTAGCACTTCTCTTTGAATGCAGCTTCAGAGAGCAGCATGGAGTATTTCTGTCTCTTAATTCTCTTTCCTTAAAGACCAGTTGTTTTCCTGAAAATGTCACCAGGGCAAACCCACRGTAGCAAAATGAAAGAGGCTTCAGAAAATTCCTTCAAAGGAGCTGCACCTYTCAAAAAACCTAAAAAATGTCATTTAGATTACATTGAGCTTTCTCAGTTTCTAAACAGAATGTTGCAGAAGAGGCTTGGGCAGCCTTGCTTGCCTCACTGCTTCCTTCTGGGTCTAAGAAGTCCAAGCAGTTTTCTAGTTCAGGAAGGGTCTGGATCATGTTTCTTTGTCACAAGTACTGGAACTCCATGGAAATACTACAAATATTAAGCATTTTCTAGAGGTGAAGACCAACAATTCTGTGGGCAGGTAGTTTTTCACTAATGTACCATGCTGGTACAAAGATATATATTTATTTTTGTATATATAGAGTATATATAATGAGATATAACAATAAGTGCAAAGAAGGATTGTTTTCCTTCCTCTACGAGACATTCCAGCACAGAACAATTTCCTGGGAGGTTTGTGGGGTTTGTGTTAGTGGTGTAGAATGGGCAGTGAATTTGCCAGAGGTGTGCAGCTGTAAGAGAAGAATCACGCCATTCTCTCTTAAAGTGTCAAAGAGTGAGGATAAATATGTCAGGAGAAAACCCCCTTCCATTTTGATTTCCAGCTAATATCTTTAAAGGCTTCCAGTCTGGCTCGTCTGATCCATTTCATAGAGAGCTGATAAGAGGTGGGGGTTTATCAGCACTCCAAGTGTCAGTAAAACTTTAAATGGATTGTTGTTGTTTTGGCTGATGGCACACAGATTAAATAAGACAGGAAGTTCTTAGGGTTTTAGTGCTTTTAGGAATTGAAGAATGTGATTTCCTTGTCTGTCTCTGTSTTTTTGGGTCAGTAATAATGAACTTAGTTTGAACATCGTTGCGTGCTTGGTGGGTTTGTCATCATCTTGAGTAGGTGCAGGGTTTTGCTGTTTCTGCCTTGCCCCCTAAAGGCTGGGATTTAAACCACTTCTGGGAAACTCCCAGAAATGCAGGCTTGGAATTGCATTTATGGCTGAAATTCCCAGACATTGGTTTGAATGCCATAAATAGTTCCCTTTTTTATTGACTGGGCTCCATCTCAAATGGGAGGTGTTCTGGTGCACTCTGATGGTGTTCATGAAGAGAAAGAAATGTGGCTGTTTTTTTGTTTTTTGGGTTTTTTTTAATGGCTTTGAAAACATACATTCTATAAACCCCATCACTTCTCACTCCATTACTCGGCTGAGAAAACCTAATGTTTTGCAGAGRCTGAAAATACACGAGCTCTCTTGCAGCTGTCATCATGTACACTCCTGGGCTTTGTGTTTAATCTGTGCAGTAATCTGCTCTTCCTTGCACTCTGTCTCGCCCTGAAATGAGACTGAAATCTTAATGATGCTTGGTGGAGGAATTCACCTCACTGCATCAGCTCAAAAAATCCTTCTGTGCTGATTTTTGAAATCTAGAAATTAACTTCTGAGGCAAGCAGGGAAGAAGCAACCAGTGCTCATAAACATACTGAAAGGGGAGGGGAGAAATCAGTGAGGGGAGGTGGAAAATTTAAATACTGCAGTAATTGCTCGTGCTTTCATTTAGATTCACTYACTCCAGAAAGGTCAAATAACTATTTTAACTTCTTCTGTCAGTAAATTACTTAGGAAATTATAACCTGGGAAATTCATTGGAGAAGGCCATGCCCAGAGTAGAGAGAACCATTTTTCTTGGAATGTTTTCTATCTAAGCTGGCTCCCTGTGCTAGAATTTTTGTTTGTTCTTCCAATAAAGTAAATACAGATTTTTGAAGCAGAGTTGGCATGTTCCACACAATGAGGACACGAGATGGAAATATTATGATTTTATGAGAACAATGGGATTATTTTAAATAGTTGCAAGTTTCCCAAAGTTATACAAAGCTGTGAATTCTCTTTGTCATTCTAGCACATCCTAAAGTACACTTACACAAAACAAAGAAAACAAACCAGACTCTTGTGAGAAGGAATCTAATAACTTTTAGAAGTTACAAGATAAGATATAAGCCACACAGAACTGCAGTCTTTACTACCTAAAGAAAGAATTTCAAGATTAAAAGCAGTGATTARGATCCTACTATTTTTATCTATTTTTAAATATATGCAGGCAATAASCACTTTGTGATTTAGCAGATCAATTAATAAGAAGTCAGGCTCTCCCTAGGATTATTCAGAGCTATTAGTCTGTTCTCTAGAGATTTCAGACTATATTTTTTAAAAGGTAAACTGTACAGAGTGTGCATTACTCAAATGATTAAAATAACAACCCAAACCCTATTTTTCCTCCTAATTGAATTACCTCGCCCAGACCTCCATAATTAACAGAGACAAGAACTGATGTCAGTAAAATACAGATGTTCTGAAAGACTGAAGTGATGCTTCTTCCTCCTAGAGCGTGCTTTCAACATCTCTGGAGGTTATAAACTTAGTGATGGGAGAGGTATAAAGACATGCAAGTTTTTTTTTGTTTGCTTCATTATGTTGCTACACCTTTCCTCTGTGTTCTTACCTTTTCTCTTTGCTTGTTTTTATTTATTCCTGGTTATACTTCAGTGGCCTACTAAACGTGTTCTTTTCAARAATATTTCTCTTTCCTTGCTGCTTAATTCATCTAAATATTTAGACATTGCTGTATTCTCAGTCAGCAGGCACTTGGCCAATCTATACAAATCCATCTCATTTATAAATTCCTCCTTCCAGCTCACTGCCAGCTCACACCCAGCAGAGTGCARAGCAATAAGATGGGCTGTTGTTCTTGGTTTGCTGACTGATCAGGTTTGAAGTGTGGCACCTTAAGGCCAAAGGAGTGGGAACTTTTAAATTTTCGTGAGGAACTCTGAGAGAGTTTGGCAGAGCAAAACAAGTGAGTGTTCCTACACTGAACAGCCCTTTTGAAGTGCTGGAGGTCACTGCTGCTTGTTTGCCTGTTTTTGGACCTAGTGCCCACAGATGGTGGCTGGGAGGGTTTGAAGTCGAAGATGCCCCAGAAGAGCAGATGAGGAGCCCAAACCCTTGGATGGTACAGAGATGCACCAAATATCCCTTGCTTTCTTTGCATGATATTAGAGAGTTGGTGGTGCTTTTCTGCCTGAGGGCAGCCTGGTAGCTTTGCAGTTATTGAGAGTCTTCCAATTTAACCACACAAAAAACCCCCACTGCAACATGAACACAATTACAGAATTCAAAAGCTTTTCAGCATATTTTATTTTCACACTTAGTTTTTTTGATCCCTTAGCAGCAACAGGAAAATAGAACTGTGAGACAATGTTTGAGCTTTATGAAGAGTGTTCTTTACTGAAAAGCTTTAACCTATACACATGGGTTTTATGGTGTCTTTTCCTCATTAAAAAGACTTCCTGGAGGGAAAAACAGGTAAATAAATACAAGAAATCCCTGTTTTTTGCTTGCAAATATCCACTGCAGGAGAAGATGAATAGCAGTATGATTCATGCTTTATTATTGAGTGACTATCAAGCTTACTTCTTGAGATTATCCCTTCTTAGAGTATTTGGGCTTGGGTTGACTCAGTATCAGTTTAATTTGCTGTAAGTAAAGAAAACTTAAGGTTCTTGTTGATCTTTAAGAGCAGTGGAGTAAAGTCAGTGGTGTGGAAATAAAATCTGGGGGCAAARTCCCTGAAATCAACAGGAATATTCCAAAAAGCATTYGTGGCTTTGGCTCCAAACTGYCTSTGTGAGTTTTGGAGGAAATTTGCATGCACATCAGTTTGCTCATGCAGATGTCTGCTCTGTATTCAGAATAAACAATTGCACACATCAGCCTCTGTTTTCACTTGCAAATGGTTACTGTGCATATGGGTTTTATGGGAGATTTATGGAAACAGGCCCTGTCAYAACAGCCAACAGCAAGCCCTGCTTCAGTGGTGTTATTCTGGAATGATCACTGCTGCCCCAGCTGCCTGAGAGGTGTCACATTGYATTTCTGAAATTGCAGGTTTGTGTATTACCTAACAGTGGTACACATCACAGAGAGTGCTTCAGTGATGAGCACGGGGTGTGAGCTGAAAAGCCTCATGTTTGGCTGGGTTTATTAATGCTKTAGTCATCTGGAAAACATGAGATGGAACCTTGGAGCTAACCCAGGCTCTCAAGGCAGCCAGACACATCAGGTGTCACCAGCAGGACTTKGTGGGCACTGCTGTGCCACAGGTCCCACCCCATCTGCTGGGTCATAATTCCCTTTAGGAGCAGTGTATCCTCATCAGTTWGGAGAGTCAAGGGGCATCAACTCCACCTTTTGGCTGGGGATGAGCCTAATTATATAAATTTCCTGTGATATGCTTCTTAAAACGTTCTACTAAGATCACCATGTATTTCTAGAGAGCCTGGACCTTTCCTCTGCTGGCATGTGGGAAGYWGAAAGGGATAGACCAAGTAAGGAGGAGCAAAAGTGAAACTTTACTCTGGTGTGACCTTTTGTTTTCCTTCACTGCAGTTTAGGAAGCTSAGCCTTGCAAAAATGATGGTCAGCTTTATTTGGCATTGCCACTTGGAAGAGAAATCTTGATGTAGTGGCAGTGGCAGTCTTGCAGCAAAGTAGGTCATTACAAACATGGAATCTCYTCTCAGGTGCCCCCAGTCTTTGTGGGAATTTGCTGTTTGTGACAGCAAACAGCTGGGATGCCCCTGCTCCCCCTGAGTGTGCTGAGGAGGGGAGGAACTGTTTTTATATGGACTGGCAGGGGATGGGGATCTTGTGGCACCAGCCTGCCCGGAGAGATCAGGCCTGGCTTGCAGCACGAGATGGGAGCCAAGCCACARTGGCACCCCAGTCATTTACAAACACATTCAGCTTGGGTTCAAACCCATAAATATAAACTAAAGCTGTGCTTTTTTTCTGAATCAGCTCACAGCTGTGGTGGCTGACTCTCCCTGGCCAGCAGGCAGCCATCACGTTTATCTTTGTCTGTGCAATGCCTTCTATCCATGGATAGAAACAAAGAGGGGCTTCATATATCATTGACTCCCTSTGTTAGCTGGGAGCACAGAGCCTGGGCTGCATTTGTCAGCCAGGTTGACAGGAAGCAGATGGATGGAGGTATTCCTTGGTGCAGGCAGACATGTGCTGCTGACAGAGCCAGAGAAAAATTCTCCAGGCTGCTCTGATCCTTCATCCTCTCTGCGTGAGGCATTCGATGGCACACTTGTAGCAATTTGGTTTTGCTGTGCAGGATAGAAGAGGTTTTTTAATTTCATCATATTTGGAATGGCTGCCTGTGTGTATTTAACATCTTGGGGACAGATTGGAAATCCTTTAGTTCATCAGGTCTAGCCTTAAACTTGCAGAAAGGCAGAAGTTGCTCTATAGGGCAAAAGCAGTTGGAGGAACTACTTGGTTTCTTTTCCACACTCTGGAGTGCCATGGCCTGTCCCAGAAATGCCTTGAGATTTCCTGCTGTGAGTTTATTCAATGTATACAGTCTTTGGCCYCAYAYRGGAAGCAGCTCARTTCTCCTGTGAAAASAAGGCAGATAAGGTAGTGGAGGAGATAACTTCAAMTAACATCATAACTGCCATGAGACAGCTGAGGAGAGCTGCAGGTGCTCCTGAGGGAAAGAAAAGATCCTGGCATGCAGATTCTGCCACCCCACAAAGGCTGCAGGGGCAGGGCACAGCAGCAMTGCCCTGATCCAGTGATCCCTGCAGTTTGTGCTGGGAATGTGGGAAGCACAGGGCTGGTGGCTCCAAGGCAAGCTGGTCTGTGCTGGTAATGGGGAATGTGATGGGGAGGTGAGGGAATCTCTGCTGCCCTCCATTGCAGGTTCACTGGAATGGGTCTCATCCTTACTTTTCAGCTTTSAAAACACCTGGCAGCTGTTGGTAGAAAGGTGCTGGGTTTTTCCTTTCAATTACCCACCTGTAATTTCATGGAAAATAAATTATGATTAAAAAACCCACCAGAGAAACTGGCTGCAGAAGCTGCTGCAAGCAGCAGTGGTGCCTGAGATGAGAGGGAGCAGGCAGCACTGAGTGATCATGCATCCTTGACTGAGAGTGCACAGGTACCACTAGGCTGGTGGTGTTACTGAGTTTAATAAGTACTGTGTTCATCTTTGGTCTTTCTTCGGGAAATTTTTGTATTTCAGGGCTTTTTTTGGTTCTTTTTTTCCCTTACAATAGCAATTATAAGAAATCCGTAAGTGCCAAGGTCAGATAACTGCCTTTAATTCCAAAGACACTTAAACTCAGATGAAATTTCCAGCCAGATTGCACACTCAGTTCAGATAAATAAATGGAGTGTCCCCTTATCAGTGCCTTCTGTCTCTAACACTTTTCATTCCCTAATGCATCAATAATTGAGTGTGAAATGCAGGTCACAATGGCCTTAATCTGAAAATACTTTACAGGATCCCCTATATTCTCATCTCTCTGAGGGACAYATTGCTAATGGAAGCTCTAAGGGGTAAAGTATTTAAGAATGGGAAAACTCAACAGTTCCATTTTGCCATGAGTTTAGAATTGCCAGTAGCTTGATGGATACAGGGATAAGAGTAACCTGGATCTCCAAGATGCAGTCCTCCCTAAAACTAAGGATGGCACTGGATTATTCTAGACTGATCTTAATTACATTCTGATCCCTTCCTAAAAGAAGTTTGACAAAACTCATTTTCCCATAGGAAATACTGTGATCTTATCAGCAAACACCATGGAGTGGCTGAGAAGCCAACAAAGTGAGGCAAAGAACACTTTATGCCCCTTGCACCTGCATAGTACCTGCAGACATTTACCTTATTTGTCCTTCAAAAGCATCCAGGGATTGAGCTCAAATCCTGCTTTGTCTCTCTCCCTCTTTCTTTTTTTCCATTGAACAGTGATTTTTTTGCAGTGTTTCATATATTCTGAATAGCAGGTCTTATTCAAGAGGTAAAGATCCCCCCTTTGTTCCTTCCTTTCCATATCTTGAATGGTTRCTGTTCTCTAGATAATGAAGTAGTTACCTCGTTTGGAATTTAARGTAAAAATTATGACAGTATCAACAACTTCCCACTGGAAAGGCCATGTGATTGAAGTTCTGTGGACTTTGAGAGAGAAATCTCTCAAAGAGAGATGCAAGAGAATCCTTCAAACATGTTAAACCATGACAGGAGAAGGAAAAAGCCCCACACCCTTTACACTCAGCGTGTTATTAATGGTAGTGCCATCTATAGGGGGATTATTTAGAGAGGTTTTTTTTCTCCTAAATTTGAGAATATCAATGAGTTTTAAATATGAATTGACGGGATTAATTTGAGTAGTGCACTGGGTTGCCAAATGAATTCAGTTTGTTTCCAGTATAAAATGCCACTTATTTTAAGGTGAAGTTTTTGGATTGGTTTCATTGTCTCAAGCAGTAGATGATGACAATATTACAGGAGTGTGTCTATTTAATGACATTCAATTGCAAATCTTTAATTTCTTCTGACTTCATGAAATAGTGCAATATCTGTTTCTAACACTTTCACTTGATACCTGGCAAAAGAAGTTATCTTAAACCATTGTTTTTCTCATAGATGTGCTATTTTTTTACAACCATGAGCTTTTAAAAGTCTTTTTTTACCACAAAATGTAGTAGAAAAAGGTTTGGATTGTCTGTGCTTTTGACAGTGATGTTTTCATGGAACTGCAGAGTGAGTTGTCAGCCAGTTCTGTGTCCAAAACCCAGYGAGAGACAGGAATTAGATGCTGTTACATGAAAAATAATTTTGCCTACATCTSTAGTGATTTTTGACAGCTCAAGTTGGTATTTAAATCTTAAGACACTCTGGTTCAGTTTTTAAAAACCTTAAAAACACAGAGGCACTCAACATGTGAAATTATATTTCTTAGCTTTTAGAGATTGTTTTCTGTTGTTTCCTTCCAGTCTGTTTTTAGTAAAACTCACAGGTGTGGTGCTGTTTAATATCATGTAATAAGTAGGAACATAAAGTCACCAATTTTTTTTTGGAGTCCTTGCCTTAGAGTTTACATACTGTCAGGTGGCCACTCAGGACAGCATTCTTGGCTTTTGAATTCACTGATTTGTCCTTAAAATAGGAAAAAACCAGAAAGTGTAGCAGACACAGATTAGGTTAGAAGCTGAAATAYTCATAAATAAGGCAGAGGATCATGSAAGAAGTTCRGACAATTTGCCTTGAGCTGCAGACATACTCAGTGTGGGTGAAAAAAAAATAATTGTGTGATGCCAAAGAAAGACTGGAAAAACTTCAGGGATAATTTGTATGAGGGGTGTTTGTTGTGTCAGGGTCATTGGCTTCTTGGGACTAGAAAGTGTAAAAGCACCAAGAAAAAAAGGTAACAACCCAAAGAGCTCCCAATTTACATGTCCCAGCAGGAATGGAGTGCACTGGCTGTTGTATGGCAGGGTGGGAAGGGGAAGCAGGCAAGTGAAGCAAAGCAGTGGCTCAGAGAACCCTGTATTTAACGGCTCTTCTCAACGTGTGCAGATCGAAATTGCAAAGGTTTCCTCTCAAGGTAAAGCTCTAAAATGTTCATTTGAAGTCAGCTCAGGCTTTGTCCCCCTTTTGGGTTTTGTGTAGCACTCAGAGGCAGAAGTAAATTAGGATAGGGGATATAAAAAAGAGATCTGGAATTCAATACTGATTAAAAKATCCATTAATGTGTGGGAAAATCCTCCCTGCYTTAAATTTTCAGCTGATGCTAARRCAGARRTCAGGGCTCTGTCTGTATGAACAGGGAACTGAATGCCTTTTCAACAGGTACAACAAAAATAAGATGAACTTAATTATGCAAGGAAATGYACTTTGGATCCCACTATCACAAGATGTACTGCATAAATTCATGTCCCAGGGGACAAGAACTCCTGCAGTTCATCCTTTGGAGGTTACAGAAGAGAAAAAAACAAACAAAACAAAAAAAACCCCAAACAAACAAACAAAAAACCAGAACAAAAATCCAAAAGGCAGGCCTGGGAGTCTATTTTTTGTTTACTGTGGCTGTGACCCACACATTTGCTATTGCCAAGAGAACACCAGTGCACTTTCCATGTAGCAGGCATGGTGTTTTCTGGCTTAATCCAAAAAAAATCCTGTAAAAGCCATTAATATGTTTTCATTTAGAGCAGTGAGACTATATACATCCCTTTTTTTGGACTGGATAACAAAAGAACTGCTAGGCTGGTTACAGGAGGGACAGTATCTCTGTTAAAGACATGTTCAAATAGCTTTGTTTAGATTAACAAAACTAAAGGAACTACAAGAATATCTTTCATTTACATCAGTGAAGAGAATACCAAGATAAAGGCAGTAAGTATTGGGGCTGAAATACTGGTATAGAAATKAATTTGTTTAATAAATTAAACTTGATTTTGGTAAAAAGCTTTGGATGGCCCAAAGAGAAAATAAAATTTTAAAAAAATTTAAATAGTTTAAAAAATTTAAAAAAAAAATGAAGAGTAGCCATGAGTCCTACACAGACCCATGGTGTTGGTAGTGGCTTCAGAGCTGTCCTGCATGGGGTGTTTGTTGTGGGCTGTGGTTTCATTTGCAGATGGTTCTGTGCAGAGCAGAAGTTTTACCCCAGCTGCTGGGCACACCCCACGTTGCTGTGAGTACCCTGGGCACTGCTCTGTAGAATTTTTTGGCACAAAACATGYCCTGCACACGTGTGTGTGGCACCTAACCCTCCCCAGGAGCAGGCTGGGGTGGGGACAGGATGGGACAGGCACAGGGGACACATSCAATCTTTCTGCTGGCCTGAACTCMCCTTTYTSTGCCCCTCTTTTGCCTTTAGCAGAGCCAATAGCCTGGGGCAGTGCAGTTCCACAGCAGGCTGGGGTTGCATGTGGMAATGGTGTGCCAAGTCCCATTTGGGTGATGAGAAAGAATTACAGATTACCTGAAGTTGCCCATAATTACTCATGTTTTATCCAGCTCTGGAGATTCTAGATGAAGAAGCAAAGCACAAACAGCCTGTTTGTAYAAATCCAGCCTTTTCTCCCAAATCTACTGATGTGTTTAATTGGTAACATCAGGCTGTTTTTCCCTTATCATCCTCGGTGTTGTCTTTGACAGGCATTTATACCAATTGGACTCAAATTACATGTATTTAGCAAGTGTTTTAGTGAAATGGGAAGACATAAAAGAACACTGAGACTCTCCTGCTTATTCCAAATGCTTTGGGTGTATATTTTTCAGGAGAGTCCAGCCAGTCTGTTGGTAATGGAGTGACCTTCCTTTGACAGCAACAGTGCAGCTTCCCAGCTGCAACACTCTGCAAGAGAGCTGCTGCAAGGAAATCAGGAGCAGCTGACTGGCCTGTGGAACCACACTGGGGATGTTGTGAGTAATGTCCCCCCTGGAATGGGAAGTGAAGTATTATTGGCCCTAAATATGTTTGCCAAGTCAAACATCATTTACCTGCYCCAAGTCCCACAGTGGCATCACAGAATGGAGCTGGGGATGCTTGCAGGCAGTTTTATTTTCCCAGAGCCATTAAGACAGGTTCATCACAGGGAACAGAAATACCACAATTACACAATTACCCGGTGATTTAAAAATTAAGCTGTTTAAATGTGAAGGCATTATCCCAATGAGCTGCGTTTAATCACACATGGAAACGGTGTGTGACTGCTTCCCCCAGCAAGCCTTTAGCCCATGGTAGCACTGCTCACTGGAGCACAGGCTTTGTTTTATGACAGGGTCACCCTTCCCTCACCCTTCCATTCAGCAAATGACTGTGGTTGCCCATGAACTGTTGTAATCAGTAGCACTTAGAGATGAGATGATGGGCTTAAATGGTGCAGAAAGAGTGATCATCCCCCAAAGCTGAACCTTGGACTCCTTTTCCACAAACACCTCGGAGTAATCAGGCAGTGACCATGCAGAGCACAGTGTGCTGATGARCTCTGCAAAGGCTTGGCTCTTCCCTGCCACACAGGGACAACTTTCCTCATATTCACACCCAGAGAGGGGCAGGATTTCAGTGCTGAACCTGCAACAAAAAAAAAAGCATTAGCTCAAAACTGGAACTGGGGGTTGTGTTCTACTTGGTGTCAACACCACAAGTCTGGTTACCTGCACTGCTTTATTAATATCATATTCTATAGTAATGTAATGATTAAGTCTTGTAAAATTATATTTATAGAAATGTAAT
Organism: Alauda arvensis; assembly: GCA_902810485.1. Lineage (NCBI taxonomy): Eukaryota > Metazoa > Chordata > Aves > Passeriformes > Alaudidae > Alauda > Alauda arvensis. The sequence continues at coordinate 3,077 of CADDXX010001239.1, read as the reverse complement.
GACCATTACTACTAATTACAGTCAGATTTTTCTAGAAATGTAATGGTTTCTGTTTGTTGCTATTAATTAGTCTTAAGTACTGTTACATTTAATAGAAATGTAATAATTTTTGTTATTACTATCTAGTATTAATTACTATTGCATTATCAGAGTTGTTGCATTTTATAGAAATGCAATTGAATTATTTACTATTAATTACTGTTACGTTTTATGGAATTGCAATGGCTTTTGTTTGTTGCTATTAATTGGTATTAACTACTGACATATTTAAAAAATACTATTTTTACATCACAGTTGTTGTATTTTATGGAAATGTAGTTGTTTGTTATTAATCATGACTAATTATTAGTGTTAGAATGATCATATTGGTTATATCTCCCATGATTTTGATGTGATTCAAGGCCTCAGGCAGTGCCCTCTCATCAGTTTGCTCTGATAAATCCTGTGGTACCTTCTCCAAGTCACCTCAGTCCTTTCCAGCAGTGAGATGGGAGTTTGGTGTTGGTCTCCTCTCCCAGAAGGGATGTTCCTTGGATGGCCTTGAAAGATTTCTTGCTCTACTGTGCTCATTTCTACTAAGAAAACAAAACCAAAAACATTCAGAAGGGCCAGAAAACTGAAGCTTTTACAGCTTGCTGCTCTCCAGAATTTTCTGGTGGCTGGCTCATGCCTTCTCTCACACTGATTTGTTTTAATCATTAAATAGAAGTGATATTTTCTTTGGAGCTAGGGATATTTTTCTTCTCTCCGTGAGACAGGTTTGYGAAGAGAGTTAATATCTTTTATTAAAGAAACTGATAAAGTTAGAACAAAAAGAAGAATTGACCTTTCAGGCATACAAGCTGGCAGCAGTAACATTTTTATTGCATGTGCTTTTGTGAAAAAGGCCTAAAAGTGAGAGAGAACCTCTGGAAAGTTCTATAAACATGGATRAGAATATAAACTGTGCCTAATTCAAATAACATTTCTCATATCTAGGCTGCCACTCAAGAGTCTCCCTTAGACTATGGATCCTTTTACAGGAAAGAAAACTGATTTTCACTTTAGAATAGTTAGATATGTACTGCCAGACATAGTATTGCAGTGGTATTTACTATAAAATGAACTTTTTAAGATCTACTATTATTTTATCTAAAAATGCCATTGTTACTTCTCCCAAATGCTTTTATGCTCACAAATGTCAACTACAAAACCAGACCAGTCAAGCTGCAGATAAATGCATGTCTGKTCTGACTGTAATCTCTCTCTTCCAGGGCTCCTCCTGTTTCAAAGCYCTGTGGATTTTGGGCTGTTTGATCCATTCACCGAGTGAGAAAATGGGAGCATCAAAGATCTTTGCTCATCTGAGAAGGCAAGAGGAAGAAAAAGAGGCATGGCTGAGCAATAACAGCTACTGAAAAACTGTGATAAAGCTGTAAGTGATTTGAAGATTTTAAGGCTGCCTTAGTGTAACAAAACTTAGAGATCGCCCCTTGCTGTGGGTAACTCSACCATGTTAATAATGCATTGCTAGGAACTGTCTCATTATCATCATTTATTGGTCAGCGATGTCAGCAGTCCTAACAACAGGTGTGGGTTTGTACCCACCTTTGCACAAAGAGGGTGCTGCTTTTTTTCCATTGCTTTTGAAAAGGAGCCTTGGCTCTTTGTTGCCATGGAAAGAAAGACAAAAAGCTGCTGAAAAGAAATGTTTTGAATAAAGTGCACAAAATGGCAAAAGAAAAATGGGGAAAAATATCCAATTTTAATAAAATATCTATTTATTTATTTACTTTAAAGACAGAGTATTATGAGTAAACTGACAGAGCAGGGGAAATACACAGTTTAAAAAACAGCACTTCACATTTCTCTTGTGGTGTGTTTGCTTTCAGTCTCAGCCACTTTATCTTCCAAGCCAGTTCCTTTCCTTAACTAGAATTGTTTTGTGCAGTATATTCACATTTCTTTTTGTCTGAAAATAATTTTAAACTGAACATTAGAGCATCCATTACATTTGTTCCAGCCCACATTAGCACAAACCATGAAATAAAAAAATGGCTTAAGAGGCACAGAGCAGACACACCAGGGTATCAGGTTTTGTCTTAGATTCTGTTCAGGGGAGAAGACTTGTGCTAGCCCTCAAGTATTTTCTTATTAATACCKTTTTTGTGTTCATCATTTAATCCCAGGTAATCCTAGGCAGAGCTTTCATCTTGGGGCTTTGCTTTGTAACYTTTCAGAGCTGGAAGAAAACAGTAATGTGGCATGAAAAAGCAGGCAGTGTAACAGGACCTGAATAACCTGTAGAATTTGGGTGGATGGTTATAGAAGAACTTGGATTTTTTTCTCTTAAAGGMTTTTGACACTCCAGTCATGGTAATCAGAAATTTTAAGCTTATTAGATCCTGCTCCCTTCTGCTAAATAGACTGAGAGTGATAACAATGCACAGCTTCTCTTGGGCTATGGCCACGGATCAGCAGGAGAAAAAAAAAAAAAAAGTAAATCATTCTATACTGAAATGATTCAAAAATGAKTCAATAACACTGAAAAGGTAAGTGGCACATGCTTATTTTTGTCTCAGGAAGACACTATGGATGAAAATGATARCCATTTTAACTGCAATAATGCTGAGAACAGGAGTAACACCCACAGAGATAAGTGGCTGCAGCAATCTCCTCCAATTACAGGCCAGCTGTTCTGTTCAGCACTGCTCCACAGAAGATTAAAACCACAGGCTGCAAGGGAGAGGCAAGAAACCAGACTTTTAAATCTCAGAAGTGAATCACTGACCAGTCACAGCAGCCTAAGTTTTAAAGTAGTACTTGGCAAATCCAAGTCTTGTACACCACAGATGGTTTGGGGACTTAATGCTTTGTTTGAAAGGGAGCCCTTCTGGGGCGAGAGGAGCTGAAAGTTTATCTTTGTTTAGAAATAAAAACAAATCACAAAAAACATGGGAGAAGTTCAGACTGAACACAGTCATAGAACAATTCCTAGGCGCAAAAGCTTTTTGCAAAACACCATGTAATTTGCTGACCAGGACCCCACCATCCACAGGAGCTTTTGCTTTTTAGAATTCCCATCGGCACAGCAGTAC
>CADDXX010001238.1:24767-66062 GCA_902810485.1 Alauda arvensis | reverse complement strand
CCCCCCCTCCCCGAAACCTTCAAACCCCCTCCCTTCTTTAACCCCTCCCCCATTAAATTCATCCCAATAATTCCTTTATCCTTAAATCTTCACCCCCCTACTTCCTCCCAACACCTCACCCCCCATGATGCCCAACCACTTTTCTTTCCTCCACCAGTCACCCACCCCCTATGTCCCCACCTGCCATCAACCCTTCCTATCCTTAACCCCTCTCTCCATTACCCCCTCATCCCCATTAATCCTCTGCCCCACACAGCCCCCTGTCCGTCTCCCCTCACCCACCCTATCCCCCAGTTGCTCACCTCTCCCAGCTCAGTCTGGACGGTGGCCTCCCCTCCTTGCCGCCCCGTCACCCGTCCCCGAACAAACTCCTCGCGGGGGTGGGGCACGAAGCACTCGCTGCGAGGGTCGAAGGGTCTGGTCTGCGCTGCCAGCCGCTCCCTCTCCCCCGGCCGCAGGAAGGGGGCTGCCGCCCCCAGCGCTGCCAGCACTGCGTCCGCCATCCTGCCCCGCACAGACAGGGACCCCGCGTCACCTGGGGGGCTGTGGGGCTGTGGCCACAGGGTCTCACTCCTTGTTCCATGGCCCCGCACAACCCCATCGGCCAGAGCCCATTGCCATGCATGGGGCCCTATAGGCGTGCCCAGACCCCTATGGCTGTGGCAAACACTAGAGCCAAACACGGAGCTTCCGAGCTGTGCACAGCCCCATGCATGGGTTCCTACAGATGTGCAGGGAGCCCTATAGCACTCTGCACACCCACGTGGCATGCACTGCCCCATGCACAGACTCCTGTAGTGATTCAGGGACTCCCTGAAGGGACCCCTATAGCCATTAAAGGACCCCTATTAGTGATATACAGGACCTCATAATTGTCTATGGCCCCATGCACAGAATCCTATAGCCGTTCATGACCCCATGTATTGAGCCCTATACAGTACACACACCCCCTATAGCTGTAGGCAGACCCCCATAGTCACGCAGGCACCCCAATATCCATGCACAGCCCTATGTACAGACTCCTGTATTACTGCAGGCACCTCCACAACCAGGGACCACCAACCCCTGGAGTGATGCATGGACCCCGGCAACACAAAGACCCCCTATAGCCATGCACAGACCCCCACAGTGATTCAAGCATCCCTACAGTGATGCATGGAGATCCACAGCAATGCAGGGTCCCCTATAACAATGCAGGGAACCTTAGAGTCCTAAACAGCCCCCACATGCATACCCTCATAGCAAAGTATGGATCCCCTGTAGTGATGTGCAGACCCTATAGCAACACATACACCCTATAACAGCATAGCCACATCCCCTGAAGCACCCATCCCGTGCTGCCCCACTGCATCACCTCACCTGGAGTCTGTGGATCTAGCAGATAAAATGAAGGGAGCTGGAACGACATACAGAGGATGAGTAGGGCTACACCCCATGCCCCCTGTAGACCCTCTTTGCCCCATAGACCCCTTTATGCCCCATAGATCACTTTGCCACATAGACCCCATGTGCCCCATAGCCCTGCTTGTGCCACATAGGCCCCCTGGGTGCCCCACAGACCATCAGTGTCCCCTAGATTGCTGTGCCCCCATAGATCTCTTTCCCCCACCGTTCCCCTCAGTGCTTCTTAGGTCCTCTGTGCCTCATAACCCCACGTGTACCCCACAGGTCCCCCTACCCCAGAGAACCCCTTTGCCCCAAATCCCCTCCAGATTCCTGTGCCCCATACATCCCCATATGCCTCATAACCCTCCAGTGCACCCCATAGCCCCTCCCCCTTATCCTCTCTCGGCCCTTCATATCCACATCCCACATTCCCACTATGTCCCCACCCTCTCTCTCTCTGCCCCACGCCGAGACCTATGCCAGCCCCGCAGCCCCAAGGCCTTTATAGACCATCATGGGATGGGGAGGGGAGGAGCATTCCTGGGGAGGGGGTGGCTGATAAGGGAGAAGGAGGGGGGCGCCTCCCCCCCGCTTCACCAGCCACAAGGTGGCATCTCTACCCTGGCATCCAGGACCCACATATTCACCCCACAGGATGATCTATGTGCAGAGCTATAGGGGCAGGCAAGGGCCGTCCAGACCCCTTGTAGGGGTGGGATGTTGGGTGGGCTAGGGGCTCTGGATGCCTGGGTGTCTTGTGTAGGAGGTGTCTATGGAGCCCAGACGTTTGGATCCCTGGTGTATGGGGGCGGTGGAAAACTAGGGAGCCCAGGCACCAGGGTCACTTGTGTGTGTGGCAATCTATGGGGACCAGGGTGCTTTGGTGGGGTTTGTGATGATTCTCTGTGTCTCAGATGCCTGGGCTTCTTGTGGGGGGAGGGAGGGGGTGGATCTGTGGGGCCCAGATGCCTGCGTGCTTTGTGGAAGGAGGGGATCTCTGGGACTAGGACTCCGGGGATCCTTGTGAAGGGGGTGCCTATGGGGCCTGGACGCCTGGGTCCCTGGCCAATGTCCTGTCACTCGCGGGGTGGTGACAGCTCTACCCTGCCAGGTCTATATTGGGACACGGCCGGACAGTGGAGGGAAGATTGTTATCTCGTCCCCCCAGTGAGGCGCCGTGGGGCCGGCAGGGGTCTGAGGGACGGGGGGGTCTGGCAGCAGTCCCCGAACACCGTGTCCACTTTGTCATCAATGAGGTGACAAGTGTTCCCGCGAGGTGACACATTCCCGCGGGCGGGGAGATACCCACCTCCCCATTGTGCCCCATAGATTCCCCTCCCCTGCCCCACAGACCATCTCCTCTGCCCCACAGAGCCCTTATAGAGCCCCAGAGGTGCTCCGCAGAGCCACAGAGTTTCCACAGATCCCCACAGAGTCTTTTTAGAGCCCCATAGACTCCACATAAGACCCATAGAGACATTACCCCACCCCTCCTCGGCCCGAGTGTGGCGGGGGAGGGGAGCCGCCCGGACGCAGGGGTCCCCTGGGCTCCATCATGCGGCGCCGCCGGGACCGGGAGGGATGGGGCGACAGATGGACGGGGGAAGGGAGGGTGAGGGGGGAAGGGGGGAGGGACAGGCAGGAGACACAGGGACAGTGGGACATGGAGAATATGAAGGGACCAGGAGGACACGGAGGAGGTAGAAGTACTGTGGGAGGACACAGGGTTGGTGGGCCAAGAGGTGGTGGGATGATAGATGGAAAGCCCAGAGCAATGGAGGGACATGGGACAGAATGTCAGTAGGGCATGGGGGGTTGTGGGACGTGATGTGCAGTGGGATGGAGCAGCCGGTGGCATGGGGAACACTGAGGCAGGACAGAGGGACCCCAGCACTTGCAGCAGGAGAAGGTGCAACCTCAGGAGCCAAGACATGCCTGAGGGGTCCACTCAGGCTCTGCCCCATATCTGGGGGTCCCAGATGCTGTCCCCCACCACTGGGGGTCCCTCCCTCCCCACCCTCACATCTGCCCCTGGAGGTGTCTCTCCCCCCACATGGATCTAGGTTGGTGTGGAGCAGGTTGAAGTCACAGAACACCATGGAGCAGATAGACACTGTAGGGCAGCTCAAGGCTGAGCTCATGGTTCACATTGCATTGCACTGTGGGCCTGGTTGCATCGTGCTGTGGGGCACGCTGTGCTGCACACTGGTTGGGGATCTTGTGTGGGCTAAAGACATCTTGTGGGTGCCATGCCACAGGGAAACCCCACCCTTCCCACACAAACACAGCCGCAAAAAAACTGCTGCTGCTCAATGCTTTTTATTGGCTGRCCAAGGTTAGGGGGCTGGGAGTGGGGGTGGGCCTCTTGGAGGTCCAGGGGATATTGTTGGGAGTCCAGAGCTTCACTCTTCRTTGAGTCCCTTCTGATGAAGAATRAGAAAAAGGGACTGTGAGCATGAGGAAGTTGTGGGGCAGAGATGGGGCAGCCGTAGGGCAGGGGAAAGTCCCACCTTGGCTCCAATGTCGCGGCTCTTGGCCCGCAGCTTGTTGACCTGGGACTCAGCGATGTCGGCACGCTCCTCTGCCTCATCCAGCTCGTGCTGCGCCTTGCGGAACTTGGCCAGGTTGGAGTTGGCCTGTTCCTCCTGAGGGTACAGCGACACCAGTGAGGCTCCCACACAGCTCTGTCTGGCCTCCWGCCRCCCTGCCAGCTGKCCCTCCATCCTATCTTCTTATTGCTCTATCTGGACCCACCTGTCCTTTCAGACATCCCATATTCCAGCCACCCAACCATCTACTCAACAAACCTTCATCTAACATTCCATCCATCCATCTATCCATCCTTCCTACTAACATCTCTACGTCCCATCACCTACCCATTTTCCCCACTTTCTCTTGACCTACTCTCCTCACTCCCTGGCACCCCACCCCTTGACCACCCCAAGCTACACCCCACATCCTCTCCCACACCCCAATCCCACACTATCCCCTCCTGGGGGGTGGTCCCACAGATATCCCTCCAGTGCTCACCGCCTCCTCTGCCTGTCGCTTGTAGGCCTTGACTTTCATTTGGAGCTTGTCCACGAGGTCCTGGAGTCGGACCAGGTTCTTGCGGTCCTCTTCCGTCTGTGGGATGAGACACATGTGGGTGAGGATATGACCCTACCTGTGCTTTGAATCACCACCATAGCAATGAGGGTCAGGAGACAGTTAACAATGCTCTTGGGACAGTTAATGATGTTCTTGAAGCTCCTCTAGATCTGTAGGTGGCCTCAACTGTGGGGCAGAAAGTGGGTTGTCCCTTGTTTGAAGATATTTTCTTGCTCCTGATGAGGTCCCATCTGAAGCTCTGGATTGTGCAAGGACCCCATGGATGCTGGGACACYAAGAGATGGCCTGGGTGGCTCATGWTCCAGAMAATATTCTGRATCCCACTACAGTATCAAACACATCGAAAATGCAGTGGATGGTCTAGTTTACCCGTGTCTGTCTGGCCAGCAGGTCAGCCATGTTCTAAGTCATGCACAGCATGAGACATAAGGCCCTGGGGCCACAGGGAGAGTGTATGACCTCCAGCACAACCTCAGGCAACCAACCTGGTAGCTGAGCTCCTTGACGCGACGCTCRGACTTGCGCAGACCCTTGACACTCTCAGCATGGCGCTTCTGCTCAGCCTCCAGCTCATTCTCCAGCTCCCGCACACGAGCCTCCAGCTTCTGCAGCTGCTTCTTGCCCCCTTTGAGGGCCAACTGCTCAGCCTCATCCAATCTCATCTGCAGGTCCTTGATGGTCTGCTCCATGTTCTTCTTCATCCGCTCCAGATGGGCRCTGGTGTCCTGCTCCTTCTTCAGCTCCTCTGCCATCATGGCCGCCTACCCCAGGAGAGAAGCAAACAGAGACAAAGGACCAAAGCATGCTCTCCATCACCCTCCCGTGGAAGGTGTCCTAGATGTTGGTCCCACCACGGCACTCACATCAGTGATGGCTTTCTTGGCCTTCTCCTCAGCATTCCTGCACTCCTGGATGGCCTCTTCCACCTCTGTCTGCAGCTGGGAGATGTCGGCCTCCATCTTCTTCTTCTGGTTGATGAGGCTGGTGTTCTGGAGTTAGAGGAGAGGGAGAGGATCTCAGGAGGTGACTGTTGAACTGCTGACCCATCCTTCTTCAACCCCCCAGAACCTAATGCCCCTCTACTCCCTGCCAACTCTGCAGGCTTACAGGATCTGGAGATATTGGCAATTTAACCCATTAGGAGCCCACACTCATGGATGGAGGTGACCTCTTTCCTTGATGGTATGTAGGTCTCACCTGTGAGTGGAGAAGCTGGACCCTCTCACTGGCCTCAATCAGTTCCTGCTCAGCCAACTTGCGGGCTCTCTCAGTCTGTTCHACCACTGCCCGCAGCTCCTCCAGCTCTGACTGGAGGAGGTTGTTTCTCCTCTCCACGATGGCAATATTCTCCTTCAGGTCCTCATTGACCCGTACCACGTCATCCAGCTGCAGTTGGGTGTCCTACAAGGCAGCATGGGGAAAGAGGATGAATGAGGATGGTGGGGAAGCGGCTCAAGGTCTACCTTTCTTCCACTCTGGGGCTGTGGGACCTACTACATCTCAACATGCTTGTGGGKTAGAGGTCTGATGGGTACCTTGAGGTAGCCCTGCAATGTCTTGACTTGCTTCTGAGCCTCAGCAGCCACACGGTTGGCATGGCTGAGCTGAATCTCCATCTCATTAAGGTCACCCTCCATCTTCTTCTTCAGCCTCAGGGCCTCGTTGCGGCTCCGGGTCTCAGCATCCAGAGAGGTCTGCAAGGAGTCCACCACCCGCAGGTGGTTGCGCTTGGCCTGCTCCATCTCCTCATCCTTCTCGGCCAGCTTGCGCTCATAGTCTGCCTTGAYCTGGTTGAACTCCAGTTGGGCCCTCAGGATTTTTCCCTCCTCATGCTCCAGAGAGGCCTGGTGGAGACAGACAGAAATYAGAGGGCCACAGAGAAGACTGRGACAAATTAGGGCCKCATRGGGATGTGRTTTKGCTCACCTCAGCCTCTTCCAGTGCAGCTTGGAGCTCCAGTTTCTCGGCATCCAGCTGCTTCCGGACCTTCTCCAGTTCGTGGATGGTCTTGTGGCTGCCACCCAGCTGCTCCGTCAGGTCCGAGATCTCCTCTGCCCACATCRTAACCCATCAAACTTTGTGGAAGGTAGTGGAATACAACAAGGTGGGGAGGGGAAGCACCATAGTCTCACCTTGGAGATTCTTGTTTTCCCTCTTTAAGGTCTCTAAGTGATCAAGTGACTCCTCATAAGCGTTTTTCAGCTTGAAGAGCTCAGTGCTGAGGGACCTGGCCTCTTTCTGCGATGCTTCYAGCTCCACCTGGGACTCTTCAAACTTCTGCTTCCACTCAGACAAGATCTATGAGGACACCACCTGCTCAGCTGCTGCTTTGCCCATGAAGAACTCTCTTTACCTCCTCCTCCTCCTTTCCCCAATACTCTCCTGAAAGGGACTTGAAGCTCTGCTAAAACATGGCCCTTGAAAGTTGTTTAGCTTTCTTCTGGACTTCTCCTGCCTGTTTTTTATTCATAGGACCTACATCTCTCTACACCTCTCCCCACCCTTCTCCTTCCAACATTTCTTGGTSCTCCCACCTTGTCAAAGTTTCTCTGCTTCTTGTCCAATGCAGCAGCTGCTGCGTTTGATCGCTCCAGGTCTGCCATGAGATCTTCAATCTCATTTTGCAGCCGGTGCTTGGTCTTCTCCAGGGAGGAACACTTGGCATTSACTGCCTCYACCGCCTCCTCAGCYTCCTGCAGCCGCTGGGCCAGCTTCTTCCTGCCGTGGGAGAAAACCTGGCTGTGGTGATCCATGGACCAAGCGGGTCAACTCAAGCCTTCTTCCACCCCTTGATTGGCTGAGGCTCTGCTCTGGATCTCATCTACCATCTCCAGATTCCTATACATTCTCTGGATCCTTGTATTATGGAAGAGTCTCCACTCTCCCCTGCCCCATAGAAGCTCTGTTCATGGGGAGATGACTCACTTGGCCTCCTCCAGCTCCTCAGTGCGCTGGATGGCATCTGTCTCATACTTGGTCCTCCACTGTGCCACCTCAGAATTGGCCTTGGAGAGCGAGCGCTGGAGCTCAGCCTTGGCCTCTGTCTCCTCCTCATACTGCTCCCTCAGAAGGTCGCAGTCATGCCGGGCTGACTGGAGGGCATGGGCCAGTGCATTCTTGGCCTGGGAGAGGAAAGAGTTATGAAGTGGGAAGAAGTTGGGTCCATATCAGCTTGAGTTCTATTGGCATTCTCCAACTTSAACAACCTAGTTACCAACCAACCCAATCCAACCCAACCTCCTTATAACCCACCAACCCTAATGAACTTCTGAGGATCCTCAATTCATTTTCTCTTACTGTGAGGGCAGGCTCATGATGCACCTCTCAATCCCAAACCAACCACATCCTTGTCACTGGAGGTGTCTTTCAGCCCCACCGACTCCCCAACAAAGCCCTACCTTGACTTCTTCCTCTAACTGCCTCTTGAGGTCCTCCAGCTGTTGTGTGTAGGTGAGTTTCCCTCGTGTCATCTGGTTGATGAAGGCTTCCTTCTCCTCCAGCTGCCTGGAGAGCTCACCTGTCAGGTAAAATGGTGAATCATCACTTCTAGGACACACCCCAAAGCCAATCCTCTGGGCAAGAGTTAGGGAATTGGATTAGGRAAGACCAAACCCCTCACCATTTTCTGTCTGGAGCTTGGCTCGTTGAGTGGTGAGGTCATTGACCATGCGTTGAGCCTCTTCAGACTTGGTCCGGTGCTCATTCATCTGATCTTCCATGGTGCGGCACATCTTCTCCAGGTTGGCCTACAAACAGTAAGAGCAGGAAGATGAAAGGGACCCTTGAAAGGGCAGTGGAAGTGTTGTCCCTTCATGGCTGGAGACCTCTTTCTTACCTTGGCCTTTATCAGTTGTTCCATGTTGGAGCCGACATCATCCAGCTCCAGCTTGAGCTCACTCTTCTCCTTCTCCAGCTTCTGCTTGACACGCTGTAAGTTGTCAATCTGCTCACTGAGCTCRGCCACGCTGTCRGCGTGCTTCTTGCGCAGTGCAGCRGCTGTGGCCTCGTGCTGCAGCGTGGCCTCCTCCAGATCCCGACGCATCTTCTGGAACTCTGCCTCCCGCTTCTTGTTCAGCTCRATCTGYACTGAAGTGRCACCACCCGCTTCCTCCARACGCTCACTGATCTCCTCCAGCTCCCKTGACAGGTCTGAGCGCAGCTTCTCCACCTTGGCTCTGCCTGTCCGCTCTGCCTCCAGCTCTTCCTCCAGCTCCTCAATCCGTGCCTGTGTTCCAGGGATGAACATGTTTTCAACAGACTTAGTTTCACCCAACTCTTCCACACAACTCATCCAATCAAGGTGGAGAGTCTTTAGGTCAATTCAAGTCAACCCAACCATCTGTAGACTCTTCAGCTCATCCCAGACAGCTGTAGACCCTTCACCTCAAACAGTCTCGATCAGCCATCCAGTTCTCTTCAACCTAGTCAAGAGGTTGATCTGAGCACTCCAGATCAACCTGGCCTTATTATAGACACTCCAYCTTCTCAAATTACTTTGAGATTGTTCAACTCAGCTGGTCTTGAGGACATTCAACTTAACTAGTCCCAGAGCTATCTGGACTAACAGACAACTCAGCGCAAACTTCTCTAAGGACATCRGAATGAATGTGATTCAACCCAGATGGTCTGCTCAGCTCAAAATGATTCTACCCAAGATGCTCCCCCTACCTTGAGTACTCCAAACCCATTGCTTCAGCTCAACCCCCATGAAAGCCCACCTGCCCAGGAGCCCATGAGTAATTTCAAGGCAATAAATGACAGAGAGGTTCTGGGACAACTGACATGCCATGGGYTTCTGACCTCAGGTAGGTGGCACACTGGTTTAGGTCCTTCTCAAAAAGATAGGAGGGAGATAATGGGGAGGACCAGTTCCTACTTCTGCTTGATCCCCAAGCTGAAGCCCACCTCACCTGAAGCTCTTTGAGCTTCTTCTGGAGCTGGGCTGCAACTGCTTGCTCATCCTCTATTCTGGCGTTGAGGGCATTGAGCTCAAAGTCTTTCCTAGGTGTGGGGAGAAACACCAGTAAGTCATTCTCCCAAGTGACTCAGCAGAGGTGTTGTAAGTATAGGACAAGCAAGTGTGCAAGCCCTTACTTTTTCAGCCTCTCATCCAGTTGTTGCTTATCATTCTCCAGGTCCATGATATTCTCCTGAGCCAGCTTCAAATCACCTTCCAGCTTCCTTTTGGCCCGTTCCAGGTCCATCCGGATCTTCTTCTCCTGCTCCAGTGAACTCTCCAGCTGCAAGTAAGAGAGACACACCCATCAGCCGCTGCAAACACACACTCCAGGAGGACTTCCAAACCACAAAGGACCAGCTATGTGCCCGTCATGTGAGTAGAACTGATACTCACGTCATCCACTTGCTGTTCCAGCTTGACTTTGGCCTTTGTCAAGGTGTTGACYTTGTCTTCCTCTGCTTGCAGGTCATCCAGTGCTTGCTGGTGAGATTCTTGCAGTGCCTTCTTCTCCTTCGTTAGCTTGACAATGGTCTCATCCAGCCCGGCCATCTCCTCTGTGAGGTTCTTGACCTGCAGGAGGAGAAATATCAGGCATCAAGCTTAGTACCAGAGGTAGGACAAGAGACAGGAGGTTATTCTTGATCTTGGTGACACTGGGTCTAAGTCAGGAGGTGTAGGAAAACACAACAAGCCTTGGTTCTTGATGATGCAATCCAACCAGCCTTGGACCATCACAACCCAACCCAAGCAGTTKTGGGTCTTCATGAACCAACTCATCYGACCTTGAATTTGGCAGCCCAAACAACCTTRATTCTTGGCAACCCAACCCAACAAGCCTTGGGTCTTCACCAGACTCTATTCACTTTGGCTCAAGTCAGCTCAATTCCCCACAATTTGAGGTCAAGACCTCTCCCCACCCTCACCTTGTTCTCAGTGGCGTGTTTCTCCTTTTCCACCTTGGCCAACGACAACTCCAGGTCATCAATRTCCTTCTTCAGCTCTGAGCATTCATCCTCCAGCTTCCTYTTCTTTGCTGTCAACTCAGCATTCATCTCCTCCTCATCCTCCATCCGCTCAGTCATCTCCTTCACCTTGGCCTCCAGCTGGATCTTATTCTTGATCAGCTGGTCACAGCGCTCCTCAGCRTCAGCCAGGTTGTCTTGCTCCTGGAAGGGGTGAGCTTGGTTTGAAGTGAATAAAAAAGGAGCACAGGACTGGGACATTTAGGTTACTCACAGCCTGCACTTGGAGCTGAAGGTCATTTTTCTCCTGCAACATGGAGACCATCTTCTCCTCCAGCTCCTTCCGCCGGGCTTCTGACTTCTCTAAGGCCTCTTTCAGCCGCCCAAACTCTTCTTTCATGTTCTGTGGGAGGCACAAAGGCACCATGTAAATCTCATTTCTTCCTTTTTGTCTCCACATACCCTTTCCTCTGTCCACCCACCCACCCGCCTTCTCTACCCATGGCCCTCTCCTACCTGCATCTCTTTCTCTGTCTCGGCACTCTTCAACAAGGGCTTGATYTTGAAATAGAGCTTCATCCAAGGCCAGTTCTTCACCCCCATGAAGGCCCTGATGTTCCACTGGATCACCAGCAATGAGTCCCTGGAGAAACCACATCAAGATATGGGTCACCAGGGGCTTCCACTCAACATGGATGCAACACTGTCTCCATCTCATCACCTACCTGCGCTCTAGGATCTTCTTGAACTCCTGACGGGACAGGAAGCCACGGACTTGGGCCTGCAAGCGGGTCATGATCCTGGCCAGGCGCTCATCCCTCATCTCTTCTAGCAGCCCCAGAAGCCCAGCCTTGAAGAAGACCTKTGAAAAGAGATGAAGTGCTGCTGGGATTTGGAGGTGTAGTGGAGGGATGGGTGGTGGTATGGATGGAGGGAGCTCAGATGGGCAGGTAGACAAGTTCATGATGGGACCATAGAGTCCATGTGGTCCCACCACAAAAACCTTGTGGATGGTGGGACCAYCAGAACAGAGAAAAAGTGACCTCACCTTGGTGTGTCCAAATTTGTACTGGTTGTGGTCAATATCGAGGGATCCCAGGAGCTTCTCAGCACCCTTGCGGCTGTCAATGAACTGGCCCTCAGGGATGGCAGCAGGGTTCAGGATGCGGTACCTGGTGACCAGAGAGGACAAGAAGTTTCTGAAATCAGCCCCAGTGGGGATGTCCTAACCCCATCCCCACATTTTCTCCTCTGTGCATACCGCTGGCGGAAGTCYCCATAGAGGATGCGATTGGGGAAGCCTTTGCGGCAGATGCGGATGCCTTCCAACACTCCATTGCAGCGGAGCTGATGCATTACCAGGGGGTTGTTCATCACACCTGGTGGGTCATCAAGACTGGTGAGTCAAGGTCTGCCCCAGATCACTGCTCCCCACCACCACGTTTGGCCAGGGCCCAGCACTGTTCTCTGGATCAACCTTCAGGCATTGGCTCACCAGGAGATTTGGTCTCATTGGGGATGATGCAGCGGACAAAATGAGGGTGGGTGGACCGTAGGTTGGTCATCAACTTGTTGAGATTCTCCTGAAAGATGGAGGAGAGATGATGAAGGGAATGAAGACACCTCCCAGCCTGTCCCACCAAGGGTCATCCCTTGCTCTAGGACATGTTTTCCATGCTCACACACACTGGGGTCCACCAATAACCCTTAGACTCTCACCCGATGCAGGGCAGAGACAGTTTGGAAGGAGGAACCTTTCTTCTTAGCTCCTTTGCCCTTCTCCACAGCTGTTAAAGAAGAAGAAAGGATAAGGTAGGATAGGAACAGGGTGGGAAGAAGTCCAGATGCTGAGAAAAGGGGTTCATCTTACGTGCATCAGCCCCAGCRTAGTTGGCAAAGAGATTGGCCAAGAGCTTCAGGGCTGATTTCTGGTAGAGCCCCACCACTGTCTCATTSAGGGGGTCTTTGTTCTTCTGCAGCCACCCAATGATGTTGTAGTCCACTGTGCCAGCATAGTGGATAAGGGCAAAGTGGGCCTCTTGCTTYCCCTTGACATTACGTGGCTTCCCAAAGTTGGCTGACTTGCCCAGATGATTATCAAAGAGCTTGGCCTTGAAGGTCATGTCSGTGGCTTTGGGAAACATGCACTCCTCCTCCAGGATGGACATGATCCCCATGGGCTAGRAAGAAAAGACCTTGTTGGCTACAGTGAGCACCAAGTACRACCCAACTGGCCAACTTTGGGGTTCCTGCCATCTGCAACTGAAAGGGCCYGTCCCCAGCCTCATGAGGCCCTGGGGGAGGTGGTACCTTCTCAATGAGGTCAATGCAGGCCTGGAGGTCCATGCCAAAGTCAATGAACTCCCACTCGATGCCCTCCTTCTTGTATTCTTCCTGCTCCAGCACGAACATGTGGTGGTTGAAAAACTGTTGCAGCTTCTCGTTGGTGAAGTTGATACAGAGCTGCTCAAAGCTGTTGAACTGGGGAAGGAGAGAGGAGATGGTGCAGTGGGGTCAACCCGAGCCCCAAGTGGATCAACACAAATGAAAACAAGATCATMTGACTATCCAGTAGGATTAACTCTACACCCAATGGGGTCAACAAAACACAGTCAGMCAGGGCTTACATCAAAGATTTCAAAGCCAGCAATGTCCAGCACACCAATGAAGTACTGCCGTGGCTGCTTGGTCTCCAGTGAATTGTTGATCCTGGTCACCATCCAGTTGAACATCTTCTCATACACGGCTTTGGCCAAGGCTCCAACAGCATAAATCACCTGGAAGAGGRACACCCCACCAGTGAGAGGGGCCTYTTGGTGTCCTCCTTGCTGGAGATGGCACCATGACACCCCAAAAGGAGAACATTTTGGCAATGTCCTACTCACCTGCTGGACATTCTGCCCCTTGGTGACATACTCATTGCCCACCTTGACCCGAGGGTGGCACAACCCCTTGAGAAGATCAGCTGAGTTCAGCCCCATTAGGTAAGCTGACTTGTCAGCCTCTGAGGATGAAGAAGAGAAAATATGAACCTGGAAGGATCATGGAGTTCACCCCAGTTTCCACCTCAAACTTGACTGGACCCAACCTTCTGTGCCATCTGGTTCTGCCTGCTCTTCCCGTTGTTTCTGCTTGAATTTCATGTTGCCRAAGTGCATGATGGCTCCTGTCAGTTTATAGATGGAGTTCTTCTCCTCTGGAGTGAAGCCCAGGACATCAAAGGCRCTCTGTGGGGCAAAAATATGTTCAAGATCTTCTCCAGCCCACAGAGACACATACACACKGCCTGATGGCCTCCCATCTCACATCTGTGGCTAGGAGCTCCTCTCCATCATCAATGGATGGAACTGTGGTCTCTCCTTGGGAGATGAAGGCATAGTCGTAGGGGTTGTTGGTAACCAGCATCATGTCTGAAAGGAGAAAAAGGGGTTGGGACAGTCAGGTCCCAAAAGGGGTGCAGCATCAGGTATTTGCCRGTAGGTTTCATAGCATGGCTCACCCAATAGCTCTGGCTTTTTATTGGAGAGAATCTGGTAGTAAATGTGGTAGTTCCTTTCAGCCTTCAGCTGGAAGATGACACGGGACTTCTCCAGGAGGTCTGGGGTGGGGATGAAGAGAAGATGGGYGGAAGTTGGGATGAGGAGATAGAGGGTCAGATGGATGAATGGAGGGAGGCTTGAGGATGTGGAAGGATAGATGGATGATGTCATGAGGAGAAGGATGGACAAGTGGATGGAGAGATAGACAGAGGGAGGGACARCAAAATGTCCTCTCATGGAGCCTTCAACCTACTCACAGGTCTCAATATCAGCTGATGCCAGCTTCCCAGTGGCCCCAAAATGGATCCGGATGAACTTCCCCTGAAGTATAGTGGAAAGAGGTGGAGGTGACCACCTTCTCGCAGAACACCCCAGACCACAGAGCCTTCCCCATAGACTCCACCCCACAGACTCTTCCTCACAAACTCCACCCCCAATACTCACAAATCGGGATGAATTGTCATTCCGGACAGTTTTGGCATTGCCGAAGGCTTCCAAGGCAGGGTTGGCCTGGATGATCTGGTCCTCCAGGGTGCCCTGGATGGAGTGGGACAGTGYCAGGGGAGTTCTCACAGTAAAGGGTAGGGGATGTAGGGTGTGAGGTTGAAATGGATGGATGGGAGAACAYAGCAGTCCATGAAGGTTTGCATGGGTGGTTGGGTTGATGGGCAGGGATGTGGGTTGATGCCATGGGTGGATGGACGGATAGTTGGTTGGATGGGGATGGGACAGATGAATGGAAGGTTGGATAGATGGTTGGTTGGTTGGTTGGATGATTGGTTGGAGTTTTAGGTGTTCGGTTGGGTAATTTTTGTTTGGGTGGTTGATTATGTCATTGGTTGGACGGACGAGTGCAGAATATTGGCCATCCCCCCCACTGCCCTTACCTTGCCTGGGGCCCCTGCCTCCTTYTTGCCACGGTCACCGATGGCAGCAATGACAGCAAAGTACTGGATGACCCTCTTGGTGTTCACTGTCTTCCCCGCCCCGGATTCTCCGCTGAAGGTAGCCAAGGAGAGCAATGGTTGGATACTGGTGCTATGGGGTTGGGGACTCACTGGGGAGGGATGGATAATGGGTCTCCACGGACAAGTCCATGTTGTGATAAAGGGTTGGCCAGTGGGCATGACTTCAAGGGGAAGGGGAGGGGCTAAGGTGGGGGCACCTTAGCTGTGAGCAGGACAAAGACAGTGTTTGCAGATGAGATCACTCACGTGATGAGGATGGATTGGTTCTCCCGATCTGGTGGGATGAGGAGAAGAAACATGAGGTTCTGAAGCCCACCTTGGCTCTGCCCCACATCTCCTGCTCCCCAAAAAGGATCAGGGAATATGGTTATGGGTCCCTACCTGTCAGCATGTTCTGGTAGGCATTGTCAGAGATGGAGAAGATGTGGGGTGGAGCTTCACTCCGCTTCTTTCCCCGGTAGGCAGCYACCACCTCRGCATTGTAGACAGGCAACCACTTGTAGGGGTTGACAGTCACGCAGAAGAGCCCTGAATAAGTCTGGAGAAAGGAGCAGATGGGTCAGAGTCAGGAGGTGCCACCCCACCCGGTGGGTCCAAGGGATCTGCAGAAGTGACCTCTTGGGTCTAGGCAATATCTTGGGTTTAGGCGAACCCTGTGGTCTGGAGAGGGGACATCTTGGGTGTAGGGGAGCAAAGAGGTCTGGAGAGAGGATGTCCCAGTGCTGGGTGGCCCATGTGATGTGGAGAAGGGACATCCTAGTTTTGAGTGGCCCAAAGGATCTGGGATATCTTGGATCCGGGTGTCTCAAGAGGTGCGAAGGAACATCCCAGTTATGGGAGAAGGGAGATCTTGCATCTATATGGCCCAAGGGGTCTACAGAAGGGGTGTCCAAGTTCTGGATGGGGTCTGAAGAGCCTCATGAKCTCCCAACTCACATAGATCATCCAGGATGCGTAGCGGTCCTTGAGGTTGTAGAGGACGGCGGGCTCATGGAGGAAGGTCAGCATGGCCATGTCCTCAATCTTGTCGAACTTGGGAGGGTTCTGCTGCATTATCTGGTCCTCCTTGACCGTCACTGTCTGCTCAAGGTAAGGAAGACCCCATGGAGCAGGAGCACAGGGCRAGGAGTTGCCCCAGTTGTTCCCTCCCAGAGAGCCTGGAGCTGGGCATCTTGGCATTCCCTTGAGAGCCACAGAAGGTCTAGGTGTACCTCAAGTGATAGAGAAAATATTTTGGGGTCTGGGTGTTTCTGGGATAATAGAGGAGGTTGGATGGGGTCCAGTGGGTTCTGGGAAAGGTGGATCAGGGTCTAGATATTTCCTGGGTTCTAGAGAAGATGCTATGGAATCTGAGCATCCAGTGGGTGCTGCAGAAGGCATGTTGGGTCTATATGWTTCTTGGATTCTAGAGAAGGTGGGTTAGGTTCTTTGTGTCCCATGTGGAATAGAGTTGCTATTTTGGGGTTCTGGTGTCCCAGGTGCARCTGGAGTCCCCCCACCTTGCCATGTTCGGTCTCAGCAGTGATCTTGGAGCCCTCACGGCTGACAATGGTGGCCTTGACAAATTCCTCCTTTTCATCTGGGACGAAGATGTCCTTCTTCAGGTCAAAGGGGCGGGTCTGGGCAGCCAACCGTTCCTTCTCCGACTTGCGGAGATAGGGGGCAGCCTCCCCAAATTCGGCCATCTCCACATCAGGCATGGTGGTGCTGGACAGGGCTGGGTGGGGTAGGAGCGATCAGACTCTCCAAGTGCTGCCAGTTCCTCCCAGTTGACCCCATTGCAGCTCTTTCTTTGGTGAACCCATAATTCCCTGTTCTTCTCCACATCTACCACTTCCTCYTGGTCAACCCAACTCCTTCATTCCTCCCCACTCCTCCCAGTTCCTCTCCAATGCTCCCACTCCTCCCAGCTGGCCCATCCCAAGTCAGTGCTTCCATCACCTAGAGTTCCCTCCCAGTGCTTCCAGTTCCTCTCCAGTGCTCCCAGTCAGCCCCATCCAAAGTGATCTAATCTTCTCCCATTCTTCTCCAGTGCTCCCAGTTCCTTTCCAGTGCTCCAAGTTCCTGCCAGTTGTCCTCATTTCCATCTCCAGTTCCTTCTTGGAAGTCCGAGTGCCCTCCCCAGTGTTCCCTTGCATTGCCTCACACTGCCTGCCCTTTATCCCRCCCCAGCACCTCCCAGTACTCCTGCATCCCTCCCAGTCCTTCCCAGTTCCCCTACAGACCCACCCAGTATCATCCCAGACCCCCCCAGTCTTCCTGGACACTCCTCAGTTCCTTCCACTACTCAGCCCCACCTCTCTCTGCAGTCTCCGAGTCAGGGGATGACAGTGCAGACTCAGGGCGGTTCTGGTCCTGCTCCGGGACACAACACCCCCCCAGTATGTCCCAGTATGTCCCAGTATATCCTGATATGTCCAATTACATCCCAGCCCCACCAATACTTCTCCAGTACACCACCAYACAGACAYACATACACACACAGAGTACTGCTCAGTAAGTCCCAGTATCCCCCTGGGATTTATCCAGTACCCTCCTTCCTCCCCCAGTATCACTCCAGTCCCTCCCAGTTACCACATAAGCCCTCCCAGCATCATCCCAGTTCCACCCTGTTTCTCCACAGATACTCCCAGCATCATCCCAGTATCATCCCAGTCTCCCACAAAGACCCTCCCAGTTCCTTCCTAGATCCTCCCAGTCCCTCCCAGTTCCCCTATAGACCCTCCCAGTATAATCCCAGTCCCTCCCAGTTCACCCATAGACCCTCCCAGTCCCTCCCAGTTCACCCATAGACCCTCCCAGTTCCCTCCCAGTTCCCTCTGCTCTTTCCCAGTCTCTTTCAATTGTCCCCAATTCCCCCATAACCCCCTCCCAGACCCTCACAGTGCTCCAAGTGCCCCCTGCCCCACCTGCCCCTGGGTCTGCAGGCACTGGCTGGGGGACCCCCCTTATATCCCCCCCTCCCCCCTGCAGCTGCGTCACCAGGAGGGAGGGGGGGCATTGACAGACGGGTGACCTCAAGGCCACCTTACTGCCCTATAGGGACACGGTGACCCCAGTGGATCTACAGTACACTCCCCAAATCCATAGGGCCCTCCCTCTGCTCTGTAGCCTGATAGGACCTTCACTGCCCCAYAGGGTCCAGTGACCCCTATGGACCTGTAAAGCTCCACTAGCCCCATGGGACCCCCATATCTCACACCCACAAGGATTCTGTAGCTCCCCTCTACCTCATAGGACCTGCTTCCAGCTCCATAGRACTCCCCCAGCCCCATGGTCCTATAGGGACCCATGTCAAGCCCTGTAGGACCTCTAAATATTTCCCTATAAGACCCTCATAGTTTCCCCCCTCCTTACCACAGGCCACTTCCAGCCCTATAGACCTTCTATACAACCCACTCCTAGCCTCACAGAATCCCCATAGGGTTCCCCCAGACCCATAGGACCCCCACACCCACAGGATACTCCACTCTCAGCCCCTATAGGGGCCCCCTCTAACTCCCCCTCCACCCCCCCCCCCCCTCAATTTATTACGGGATAGATGAGGCAAGCCAAAAGACTCGCCTGGATGCCTGGGTCCCCCTGGGGTGGGGGAGGGGACAGACAGACAAAGGACAGGTGTGACCCCCCCCTTCCCTCTGCAAGGGAACTCAGGCATCTGTGCCCCTCCTCCCATCCCTTTGTTCCCTCTCCCTCCCCCCACAATGGGATATTTTTGGGACATCCCCCCCACAACCCCTGACATCCGATCAGCTTGTGACGCCAGTGGGGCTGTGGGGCACCTTCACCTCGTAACCATATATGGGGCTGGCCCTACAGGTTCCCCTTCCCCCCCTCGACCCCCATAGCTCACCTAAGAATAGACAGGGGCACCCAGGCATCCAGGCCCCATCAATCCCATGAGATGCCCTATAGAGAACCAGGTGTCTGAATTTCACTTACTATTCCTGATTCCCCCTGAAGTTTCCTGATTTTTCCCCAAATTTCCTTGTTTTCCCCCTGATTTTCCTAAATGTCCCCCAGTTTRCCACAAATTTCCTTGGTTTCCCCCTCCTTTCCCTATATTTCCACCAATTTGCCTGGAATTTCCKTGGTGTCCCCTAATTTTCTCAAATTTTTCAGATGTCCTTATTTTTTTCTGTAATTTGCCCCAAATTTCATTGTTTTCCCCTTGATTTTTCCAAATTATGGCCAAATTTAGTTTTCCCAAATTTCCCCCTGATTCCCTCGCTTTGCTAATTTTCCCTCAATTTCTCCTTATTTCCCCTAATTTCCCCTTGATTTTTGTATTCTGACCTTTTACACCTATATTTCCTCTTATTCTCCCTGAATTTTCCCTAATCTCCCTCAATTTGGCCCACTTCCCTAAAGTTTTCCTTTATTTCCCTACACTTCCCTACATTACCATGCATTTTCCCTGATTCCCCTGAGGTATCTTATTTTTCCCATATTTCCCCAAATTTTCCTCAATTCCCTCTAAGTTTCCAAAAATTTCATCAATTTCTCCTAATTTTCCCTGAATATATCCCTAATTTCCCCTAACTGAAATTTATGCCCCCAATATACAAAATTTTCATGTTTCTCCTCATTTTAATTACTTTCTTCAAATTTMCCCTAATTCCATCCTATTTTGCCCCAATCTTCCCTAATTTCCCCCATTTTCCCTGAATTTCCCCTTAATTTTTTCACAATTTCCAAAATTTTCTCAATTTCACCTTATTTGCCCCGACTTTCCCCTTTATTTTCTCACTATTTCCACAATTTTTTCTCAATTTCACCTTAGTTGCCCCTGATATTCCTGAACATTTTCATAACTTAYCTTGTTTTTTCCATATTTGACCTAATTTGTTCCAATCCTTTCTTGGATATGGGGGGAAACACAGCAACAAGGATGAGGAAAAGGCTCAGGTACTTAATGCCTCCTCAGCTTCAGTCTTTAATAGTAAGAGCACTTKTTCTCAGCATACCCAGGACTTTGAACAGGAAAACTGGGATGGGAACAAGAACAAGGCCCCCATAAATCAAGGACTGTACCCCTCAGGCATTTCCCTCCCAAACATTCCCTCCYTGAGATGTGCTCCTGGTCCTGCAGAAGCTCCTCATCCTCCCAGGGCACGTGAGGTCAGCTACTGCCTCTTCCTTGAAGGCTGAACAGTACTTGTCTTGAATTTGGTTCTGACTGACAGAGCTGGAGCTTTCCTTGACTTTAATTTTGGCAATTCGGCCTTTTGTGTATCTCCAGACGAAACATCTCTGGGCTTCCAACCCCCTCCTGCCCCCATCCACTCTCTAATATTAAGGCTTCCTTTCCTGGTGCTTCCTCAGTGCCAAGAGCAGTCTCATCTATTCCATTCGACTATTTGTGTTCCCTGAACATCACAGAGCTGTTTCTGTTCTGCCCCATCTGCCATCCTGCCTTCCAAATGTGCCAAGTGCTGCCAGCTGCCAGCAGAGCCGCCTCCCACCCACCCCAGCCCTTCTCCCTGCCCATTTGCATCCCCGGCAAAATGGCCTCGCACTCAGTCTGGGGAAAATAAGTGGGATCTATTGCCAGATAAAACTGRCCCAGTGCCTTCCCCTAGATCCCTGTGGGACCTGTCTCAAGACAGGCAGGAACTGTGGCTCAGGTTCCACAATGGCCCAGCACCTGCAGCCTGGGGCAGTTCAAAAACACAGGGGGCTCCTTCTGAAGTGATAAGGGGAAATGAGTGGCCTTTTCCTCTGTGGTSTGTGACTGCTGACAGAGCAGTGCCACAGMGATCAGACCACWGCAGCACATGTAAATRCAGGCTGCTGAGACTGTCCTTTCTTTATGCTTGAGTCCTTGAAGAGGACTCAAGACATGTTTGGAGAGAAGGGTACCACTAAAGCAACTCTAATTCCTGCCATGGCGCTCTCTTCCTCTATCAGGAGGTGTGGAACAACAGGAAAAGTAAGTGTGGCAATAAGCAGAGCCAGTTTCATCAGCACCAGCCTTTTGACTGGCTATGACAGGAAACTAGAGRAGAATACACGCTGCAGGGAGGAGAGAAACCTCTGTGCCAAGACCTCAGCAGCATGCCCTTCCTCAAAACTGGGAGCCCAACCTGCTCCCAAGCCTGGGAGCCCAACCTGCTTCAAGCTTGGCAAAAGCCTTTGTGCTGCCATCAGGGATGGAGTCCTGCRCTTCACTCTCAAAAGAAGGAACAAYGTATTCCATTGATACAAKAGTGWGTTAACAAAGTTCAGTRGCAAGCATGACAGTGACTTARCAAGTCTCAAGGTTGGAGCTTCCCTCAGCACCTCTCTTAACTTTTTTTTCTGCAGGCCAAGAAAAAGAGAACAATAGAGGTATGGGAAGGCAGCTCCTATAGAAAACAGCCATGGAAACCACAAAAAGTTAGCTTTTTCTTTTAAAAGCAGTCTCCAGGAGGGCTGCTGCGAGCTCAGAGGCACCCGACAGGTGCACAGCATTCTCATCCAGTGCACGTCTGCCCAGTCTGAACTCGCAGTTCCTGCTGTGCCTGTAGCTTGGGCAGAGACAGGGAAAACTGCTGCTGTTGCCAAGTGTTTCTTATCAATGACAGTGCTCTCCTTCTTGCTTGTTGAAGAAAGCAAGACTGCTTTCTTGCTTGTTTCCCTACCTGAACACTGGTCCTACCGAACGCGCTGCCCCACTCCTCTCTCTCCTTGCACCAGCCCTGAACTGCTCAGTCCTTTGGGGCGCTCCTAAAAACCCTCCCTGTYCATCTGGGTCCAAAGCAGTTGCTCACAGCCAAATTTCTGAAATGGTTCCATGCAGAAGGCTGGGGCAGCAGGACTCTAATGCTGATCAAAAGACAAGACAGTGCTTTGCTGAAACCTTCACAGGCCCAGTTCTGCCTCAGCTCTGCTCTCTGTCAGCTGTGTGCCATGCCACAGACTGTGGGAGCACTGCTGTTGGGTCCAGCTTTGCCTGAATGGCCAGAGTGGCCACTGGGTGACCAGAGGGTGGCCATTCACAGCCCCGACCACAGGCTGTGAGTGAGATGCACTGTGTGCTCTGGCATTATGCCAGCAGAACCAGCCTTGACCTGAGGAAACCCCAACATCCTCCGTTGTTGAAGGGGACAAAAACAAAAGGAGAGCAGGCCTGGCACACTGCTTCCTCCTYCGGAGGCATTTTCCACCAAGCTGTCCCACATTGTAAACACCTATCAGACACATGCCAAAGCTCTCCTTATGTTTGGAACTCAGTCTAAGATGGGGTCATGCTTCCAGGTACCTGCTGCTCTTTCTGTGGTCACAGTGGCACTAGAGGGGCTGCAACAGATGGACATCCCCTACTCGAGAACATGTTCCTCATGTTCCTGGTCTTCCAGAAGCTCCTCAACCTCCTGAGTTGGCTACTGCCTCTCCCTCAGCTTCAGAGAACTGCCTTAGCCCTCCTGGGGAAGTTAAGCCCCCACTTCCTCCAAGGAGGCACATCCCTGTCAGCAGATTTTTGCTGTTAGCTGGGCTCCTCTGGTCACAGCAGGGGAAKTGGACCAAGGCAGAAGAGAGCCCTGGGGACATCCTGAAGCACCAGCCTCAGGTGCGAGCTGCGGAGAGACTTGTTGAAAAAGAACAGGCWGACACACACCAGGGTCATGTCTTCAGAGCCTTTGTTTTCCTGCAGGGCAGCAAGGAGGAAAAACACCTTGAAGCCTTCAGCAGCCATGCAATTCAACAGCAGACTCAAGAGCAGCAATAGGGACTGCAGGTCTTGAACCTGGCATCCCTGGCTTGGATCAGCTTGGTCTTGCATAAACCTGAGTCAGTTGTAGAGTTGTCACCAAGTGCACCACAAGTGACAACAGGTGACCTGGAAAGGCAGTGTTTGGCATCATTTTGTTAGGGAACAAAGGGTGCTGGCTCCAGAGGAGGATAAAGAGCTGCAACAAAAGCTGTGGCCAGACCTCTCCTCTGTGGGGATAGAGAGGAAGTCTTTGGAAGGGACATAATGAACAGCCATTGCTCCTGTCACCATCCCATTGSTACCTGTGCTGTTGCTGTTCTCCTYTSCATMTGAAGAGAAGGGTCAACCTAGTGCCCTTACAGTTCAACAGCCAGTAGGGCTTGTGTTTCTCCTCTCCAGCAACATTTTTTTACTCAGCTGAAGTTTGTCARTGACACCAAASTGAGTGGGGAAGTGGACCCTTTGGAAAGGCGAGACACCCTGCAGGAACACCTGGATAGGCTGGAAGAATGGGCTAGCAAGAACTTTATGAAGTTCAACAAGGACAAATGTAAGGTCTTGCACCTGGGCAAACGTGATCCAGGAGTGCAGCACAGGCTGGGATCTACCTGGATGGAGAGCAGCTGTGAGGAAAGGCCTGGTGGACAAGCAGCTCAATATGGGTGAACAGTGCAGAGAAAGTTAACACGATGTTGAGTTACATCAAAAATGTTGTCACCAGCAGAGGCAGAGGAGTTGTTATCCCATTCTATACAGCACTCATCAGGCCACACCTGGAATACTGTTCAGTTTTGGAATACTGTTTATGCACAACAGATGTGGATGGGCTGGAGAKGGTCCAGAGGAGGGCCTCTAAGATRACCCAATGACTGGAAARCCTGACCTRTGAAGAGAGGCTAGGTTTGTTCAGTGGGAAGTAGGTTGGTTAAGCCGTGAAAAAAAGAAGCTTATGGAAGTTTTTATTACCATATTCTAGTATCTGACAGGTGGCCACAAAGAAGATGGAGATTCTATATTTACAAGTATCCCTATGTTTAGAAGGATGAGGGGTAATGGGTAAAAGTTACTCCTGGGGGAATTCTGTTTCCCACGAGAGGAACATTTTTCCCAGTGAGAACAATCAGCCATTGGAATGATCTCCCCCGGGAAGCAATAGATTCCCCAACACTGGATACATTTAAGATGCAGCTGGGCAAGGGGCTTGGGCCAACTTGTCTAGACAATGCTTTGACAAGAAAGGTTGGATCGTCCAGGCTGTCAATCTCTGGTTCTGTCATTCTATGACATGTACCAGAAACAGATAGGGAGCAATTTGCTTCCACCTGGCAGGGATTCCACTATACACATTTATTCTTTTTGTTCCCATTTTAACCAGACCACTGCTGTTTTGTCGGAAGAACTGGAAACATTCCCATTGCCACAGGAGGTCACTGTTGGGCAGTGTATGTGTGCACGTGGCAGTGAGGAGTGCTGTCATTCCACTTTGGAAAAGAACTTTGTAAGCAACCAGCTTACAAAGGACTGGCAGGGACTGAACCCTTGACCCAGGGAAGGAACATAACATTGCATTTACAACACCTATTCTTAAACCTATGCTGGCTGGTAAACCAGCACCTTTAGGCGTAGTGTGTAAGACCCCTGCACAGTGTTTTACTACCAGGTTTTGCTACACAGCCAATGCCACAACAGGTACAGTCAAGTAACTTTTAAAACAAATTAATACAGAAATATTGTCTTGGGCATGGAGTTAAGTGGACGTTGCACTAACTTGTCTTGACCTCAGAGTAGTGGTGTAGGAGAAAGATGAAGCAGGTTGTTTAAAAAAAATGGTGTCTCTAATKAAGAAATAAATTTATCAGAGGCCATGCAATTCTTAAAATCCTGACAGACAGAAACTAGTAATYACTGTATAAAAGTTTTGAACACTCTCCTGTGCTGAACCAACAGATGCTTTGAACACCTCAGTGTGGYATCCAGGAYATCAGATGAGAATTCACCACTGTTGCTCTGAAAACACTGAGTTACTTTGCAGTGSGTTAGAKGGAAAGGAACATAGGAAATGRAAGTGAAWTTYAKCATTACAGAGTAAATACAGTCTAAKTCATAGGTCTTTCCCATTCCCAAGGTTCCACTGATGCCCTGGACATATGAGTGAAATGTGTTTGTTTGCTGTGGAAAGYGTCCATCAAGCAAGTACAGAACTTATTCATTGAAGCTACATTAACACTTCCTGTGGTTAGGTGTTATCACCAGAGAGAACGTTGACAACATCTAGAAAGTCAGTATCCTTCACATATCAAACAAGACTTCCATTTTTACAGAAATGTTGTTGCAGAATGCAATAATCAAGCACACCTATGGATGATGGTATAATCAAGCACATCTTTTCTGTTAAATAGGCTAAGACTCCCTGTATATTCAAAACCCTTTAGTGAGGTAGCAAGACTGCCTGCAAGACTATCTGACTGCCTATACCTTACATTTGTTATAAGATCTCTCCCAGAATCTGCAACCTGGACTTGGGTGGAGAAATAAATACATTATAAAGGACCTGCCCAAAACAAGCACAGCCCTATTTAAGCTCCTGCTCTTCTGTGTTAGTTTTTCCTCTTGCACAGTTGTACTCATGTGAAATAACAGATAACACAATAAGGGATAGTGGTGCCTGCTGGGAAGCAGAACCATTAGAATTAATTGTAAATCTGTGAGCCAACTAGCCATCAAGGTCRTGTGCCACAGGGGGCAGTACAAAATCTGAAATTTCCCTGATTCCCATTCCCACTACTAYAGCAGTAATAGTTACTCAAGGATTTCCAAAAAGAGTTGCAATTTTTGCCTCTGAAGATTTTGGATGTTACATTCAGGTTTGAGGGGACAACACTAGCTCAAGTATAATCCCATTGTCCATAATGGGTAGTACTTACATGTGAACAATGGTTCTGCCCCACCAGAACATCTGCAAAGTTAGGAATCTTTCTGGAGGATTAGGAACAGTTAGATTGGGCACAGGAGCATTGATCTTTATCAGTTCAGAAATCCTTAATTATTAAAGTGCCCAGTCTAGGACWATTAGGCAGACAAGGTAAATTTGAACAGATCCTGGATATAATAAATGACAAGGGTGCAACTACTGACTTCTTGATAATTAGCCTAAACCCTTGGAGAAAACWCCAAAAGATTTTTCAAGGAAACATATGCTGGTGTTCACAAATCTGTTTCAAATTCCAGCAATGCCATTGCTTGCATTGTCATGCAAACTTGTATTATGAATGAATTTTGACTACAAGCCCATTGGATCCATAATGGGAATCTTGTGATGTTAGGGGCCCAGATATTTGGATTGATGCCAGCCAGTAACATAACCCCCATTTATCAAAGCTTAGGAGTAGCAAGCAAAAGTTGTCTGTTGGGTAGATCTGTTTAGCACYACACCATAAGTAAGGAAAGTGAAAATGAACCCATTTACACACCCCATTCCCTGTTATTGTAGCCAATAGAATGTGGCTGACAGTTCAAAGGAACAAATACATGGATAACAAAGGTAACCCAATCCATACTCATGGAAGTAAAATGGGGAAAGCACTAACAGCACTGCCCTGAACATYTGGAACTACAAGGCCCTTGTACAAATAACATGGCCTCAGGTAATGGCTATTTAAGCTAAGTTTGTGATCACTGCATGGTTGTACTCAAGTAAAAATTGGGTTGTATATGCATTTGTGATACTGCTTTGTGATGCCTTCTCTTGTTGCAGCAGCCCTCTTATCGAAGGGTAAAAATGAACAGAGGCACAGACTTCTTGTTTATCACAGCATAAAAAGGGTCCTGGTTTATTCCTCTTCACAGCTTCGTCATCTTAACTCCAACTGTTCACTGTCTGTGACTGCAGCAAGCTCCTACTGTAGGCTTCCCTTGCAGCCTCTGACTGCTGGTTATTTCCTGCTAAACTCTGACTGTATGGATCAATTTGCAGACTCTGAATACAGGCTTTTACCTGGCTAGAGTGTAGCTGCAGGTTCCAAAACAGACTCTTAACTGCAGACCCCGACTGACCTTGCAGTACTGATTCTCTCTTTCCAGGATCCTGCTTCAAGCTCCTCAAGATTCTTCCTCCATGATGATCCTCACCTTACCAGCTAACCCCCTCTTTTATGTTACTCGTCCTTATTGGATATGGCTGTTACTCATCAGGGTTGAGGTCACMTGTATTCCCTTCTCCTACATTCTTTCATGACAGGATGACTTCATAGAAACTGAAAATCCAATTCATGTTTTTGCTGCTGGAATACGATCTTACAACTTAGACAGGACACTTAGGAACATTATGGGACATGGTACATTCTCAAACTGAAGAACTGAAAATTTTAATCAACAAGTATGAGAAAAAAATTGCTTATCAAAAGCAAATAACTGTTTCTATACTGACCAGACTRTCAAGAATGTACCAGGAATTGAACAAACTGCTAAATATCATTGGTATGAGATTTTTATGGATTGTGCACCATCTGCAACTGGCACATTGCATCTTAGGTTGAAACTCAGGATCATTGCTTTTTTTTCCTGTGTTTTTTATGCATCCAGAGTTAGTGCTAGCATCATGCTGAAAGCATGTTATCTAATAATAAACYGTGATGCTAGACTTTGCCATGGAAGTGCTCAAAGCTTTCCCCTACCCTCACCCGCAGTGAGGCAGGAAGAGAAGCAGTGTGGGACTTACCAGACTTTTTGCCTATACTTAAGTGGTGGGGTGTGGGTGGTTAATTGACTTCTGCCCAGGTTTTAGCCTAACACACAGCTCATGCTAAAGCCTGATGTATGGCAGTAGCAGTATGACTAAGCTAAAGTGAGAGCAACACATACACTGGCTGAGARAGTGAATTTTGGAGTTACTGCCCTTGTCAGCTAATGAATTTGTGAATTAGTGAAAGCATGAAGCAGGGAGTTATCAACTAGACTAGTCTGCTGAGAGAGGATTTGGCCCCATGTTTGGTTTTTACCTAATGAGGTAATGAAGTACAGATTGGCAACACAAGAGAGCATTGTCCTTTAAACTGGAGAGATCCAAAGGAACTCTGGCATGCATGTCATCCAGAATCTGCTATGTGACTTTACTGGCAGTCCACTGACTGTTTGTTCCTGTAGCAAGGGGTAGGTTTTCATTCAACTGCTTTCTGTCCCCTAAGCATTGCTTAGCTACAATAGGACARAAATATTTACAGGGAACTGATATCTGTAATAGTACTGTGAAAATTGTCATTATGTGTTAGCAACAAAAGAAAACTTATTTCTGGTTTTGTCAAGCTCTGATGACAAGCTGTGGTTAGTTTTCTTCTTTCTATCCTCCTATAAAATTARAGATTGCAATTTATTGGTGCAAGGAGAAAAGATAAAAGATGAGAGGAATGGAAGAGCTTTACATTTCTTAGCTTCATCTCCTATTTTTGTGCTGGGTGGCTCACTGAGATATCAGCTTTCACTAAACAAAAAAATTCCTTCCCCTGAGAGCCTGGAGTCATGCCATCATACTGYTTCTTGCTTGACAAGTGTATATTAACTTAAATGGTTTGTTTCATCTGCTCCTTATGGTGCTTTTGTATTAACACCAAGTGATGATTAAGAAAGGTCTCTTTTCTTTTTCATTCCAACTTTAGAAGTCACGATCACAGACACATTGTATGGTAATAAGGTATATAATTTTTGCATGTTTTTTTCCTACCAAAAGAATTAGAGAGTTAGTCATGTGCTAAACAACATACTTTATTTCAATAGAAACACTACAGAAAAACATAGTCAAACTCTTCATTTTCYATACATGTATAGCTTCTTTTCCTGTGACAGCCTAAGCCATTCAAAATGAATGTTTCTTGTTTTTTAAAAATATATAACTTTTTCACAGTTAGGTGACTAAAAACATGTCAGTTTTCTGTACAGCATAGTTTTCCTGAGAGAAATTATATATTTTATCCAATAATTTGCAACAAGCTTCCCCCCCCCCACCAGAATTAATGTTACAGATTCATTGGGGTTTATGCCAGAAAGTGATTGCTCCTGAGCCAGGAGCAATTGCAAAAGCTCACATTGCAAAAAATTGTGCTCAGACACTTTTTCATATCATCCTGGACAAATTGGAAATGCTGACARGACAGGAGGGCTGTGGCTGGTCTTTATTCAAAGAAAAATTTTTGAAAGTTTATAAACACATTGCCTTCACAGAGTCAAGGCCCACCCCAGCCCCTTGAAACAGAAGGGTGGCACAGGGCAGCAGCCTGGTCAGGACAAGAAGAAAAACAAGCTGTGCCAAGAAATGGAAAACACAGGAAAAAAAGGTGATCAGTTCTATCCATCACCCCAGGCAGTATTTTTCCTATATCACAAGGTGGAACTATAGTTAAAGAGAAGGAAAAGTGTGAAAGAAGGGGTGATTCTTGCACTGGTGGAAACCATTTTCCATGGGAAACCACCATAACAAGGGTGTTTGCAGAGACAAGGCCATGGCCACATCAGCATGAGAGTGAAAGCCTGAGGAAGGCAAGGGGAGGTGCTGCCTGCAGCTGAGTGAGGGCTCACACAGCTCTGAGAAAAGGCCACACACAYGCAGAGAGGAGCCACAGCAACACCACTCACTCGGCATTGCCAGCCTGCAGTGAAGCAGCTGCAGGCTCTGTCAGAGAGCTGGGCTGATGTATAACCCCAAATCTGATTTAAAATGCCAGAGATGCAGCTCTTTCTCCTACCATGCAGCCATCAGGGTGTTTCTCAGCTGCAACTATGTGGTGCTATCCACATGTTTGTTTTCTCCAAAGACACACCTGGGCAGCAGGAAGCTCAGGTTGAACAGTGTTGGTGATCAGGGATTTGGWAATGCTCAGCTGTGATGGACCACAGTGGAAGGACTGAACTGCTGGGACCCCTCTGCAGTGRCCCCTTTTTCCAAGACAACTTCGTTGAATATTGTGGATGTTGAAATAAAGCTGACTCAAGGCAGGAGCAGCTTTTGCTGGGTGAGCTCCCTGGCAGCAGGTGCTTGTAAGAAGGTTTTCACCCACAGCTTTTTATCTGTAAAGAAATTGCAGATGGCACCTGGAACAAGATGATGCTTGTCAGTATTCAGATTGTACCTTTACTACATTTTTTGTGATGCAAGATTAGTAATTTTCTGCTTAATTTTTTTCCTTTTAAATGAAGATTCTAAATCACTCCTGTGTTTCAGCTGCTGCAGGCTTTAACTGTAAAACATGAAGTTATCTGGGAGARGTCTACTGTTCTTTTGGTTAAAAGATACAGGCAGAAAATTTTAAGCAATAGAAAAATTATCAGGTATAAGGATATGTTTATTTCTGGTTTGCTCAAGAACAAGAACTCAACTTTATCTTCAGCTTTARAATTTGTGCCTTCTGTTCAATACACAATGTTTCTGTACATTAACATTTTCCTATTTCTTCTGTTTTATGCAAGTTAGTCCAATAAAAAATAAACTACCTTCTCCTAGTTGTCAAGAAGTTTTCATTTTTTTTTGACTAGTACCCAACAACCAAATTCCCCAGGAATTGGTTTTGGGCTGCATCTACAGAACACATMCAGTCTTTACTTACCACTCCTAAAAGCCTGGGGAAAATGGACATAAATTCAAAATYTCTCAAGATTATCTCAAAGAAAACTAGAAATTTGAAAGGCTTATAGGGCTTGCTTGAAGCTGCTGTTATCCACCTTTATTTTGGGTGAAAACAAGCCTGCCTGCACTGACAGATCTGGACCATGGGATTCTCTCCAGGAAACACATTTATAAAAACTTTAATGATAGGTTCTGTCAGAGTTCTGAAATACTTGTAATGAATCATTCAGTGCTACATATCGGCCTCCTCTTCTCCCACTGAGTCATGATTTTCAGTAGGAGTAAGCATGGGCAAAATGAAATTTTATGATCCCCTTTTGCCTTTCTCTGACGACTGGTCTACTGAACATCAGAGTTAATTAAAAGGCTGCTAGCAGGAATTGAATTTGGTGATATAAAAAGGGCAGCTATCATCAGCTTCAGTGGTAATTGTAATAAGGAGAACATACAGGAGAGGCCCTCAGTGCCAGATACAATAAACATCAGGGTGTCAAGGTTCAAAATTACAGATGAGAAAACATCTGCTCGGTTGCTAGCTGAACTTGAAAACACTTGAAATTCACTAGACATCTCCCTGAGAAGTYTCAAGGTTCTATATATCCTACAACTGAAGCTCTGCATCTGCTAAAATACCTCTTGGCTGAAACTGGAAAGAACAGCAGTGGAGTCCCGAGCTATGCCCAGTTTTCCCTTGRACAGTGGTGTTGGTGTCCATTCTCCTGTCATGAACCTGTGCTTCACCCACAAAAGTAGCCAAGTCTTAGAGCTTCAGGGGGAAGGTGTATTCCATAGGTGCATATGTATAGATGATAATGCCACACTTGTGGAGCCAAGAGGACAAGAAGTAAAAATAGGCCGGAGTCTGTGGATCTCTAAGATAATTGTATTTCTGCTCTGGCAGAAGTCCCACTTACTGGGCAAACAGCTTGGGGCAGGAAGTTTCAGGCCTTCAGCCTTGATTGTTTCAGAACCACTGAATCAGTTCTCTGCAGCTACAGTGCTGGCACTTTCAGCAAACYCTCTGGAAKAAAAAGAAAAAATGCAYTGCTCTTCTGCAACCACTCAGGTGYCTTATGCTATTCYTGGAGAAAGACRGGCTGTTCATTGTGTTACTGACGTTAGTTTCTTGGTAAACATCCTGTATTTGAGGCTGTTTTGTAAATTGTTTGATCAYCCTCATGCAATGCACAGGAATCACAAGTATGTAGCTATGATATCTTATATTTCAAGGGTGGGCATTTAAATTCCAGCTTCCCTTTTGTGAACGTCAAAGTATGGAATGCATCATTTAGTAGCATTAAAGATCTGAGTACACAGCATCCCYGTGTTATCTTCAAAATGTCTCTGTACTCTCAGGCAAACAAGAAGTTTTACCAAAAAAAAAAAAAGCCTGTAGGGGAAAAACCCACACTGCAAAAATGTCCAATTGCTTCTAAAATGGCATCCTGTAAGAGCTGGTATAAAAACTGAAAAATAAAAAGGTGCCAGCAAATTCTCTGTGCTGACTCACAATGAGRAAGGTTTTTAGAAATTCTTTGGATCCTCTTTTACTTTCATCATGTTCAAGTACAATCCTCTCAATAACACAGTTTCACTAACTCCAAAAAATAAAAATCTGTACTTTACCTTCTACCATGCAGTCCTGGAGCCTTGATTAATTATATATCAGCATGGCTTAGATTCATGGACAGGAGCTAAAGCAATGGCTGTGAGGAGATGTTGAGTAAACATGTGCTTTCTTTTGCTCTTGTTTAGATAGTCCTGTTCCTGCCTTGGCTTGAAGGAATAAGCTTGATATATATGACAAAGTCTGAAAGATTGGGCCTCACATTTATGAAACTGGCATTCATGTCTAGCACTGTACAAGTGTTTTACAACAAACTAGAGTAGTACCAAAGGACCACCTTCTGTGCAAAGTACTGATAGGGGTRCCTCAGCTGCATCTGTCAAATTTGGATACACAATTGGAACAGGTTGYTCAAAGGTGATGTGGAGTTTCCACTTTAAAAAATACTTAAAACACAGCTGGAGAAGATCCTGCACAACCTGATCTAAGCTGACCTGACTTGGGGAGGCTGGCAGTGGGGGACATCCCTTCCAACATGTATTATTTTWTGAATTTGTGAATTAGAATAACCATCTGGTGGAGCAGGAGAGCAATAAGAAAGAGACTTTGCACCAGTGAGCAAGGTGGTTGTTCTGAGCTCTTTTTAGACAATTTTAAGCTACATGAAGATACCACTCCTGGATGGGAACTAGTTTCTATTGAAGCAGCTGTGTGGGCAGGAGCCAGATCTGAGGCCTGTCTGCTCCTGCTGGTGTTGATGCATTTTATCAGCATAGCCTTGAGCACCACATCACTCCCATAAACAGTGAATCCAGGCCACCTCTGAAAATCATCTTGTCCCTTCTGTGAGAAGAAGAAATTCAAAGTTAAGTTTCATGTAACTWCAACATGTTTGATATGAAGGAGATCCTCAAGTTAAAAGAAAATCAGAAGTGGTTATTCACCTCTTATCTGTCAGTGTTGCAAGGAAATTTAGAATGACTTCACATATTTTGTTATTTACCTTAGCACATTGAAATGAAAAAATACAAATAAATATTGAGCAACCAACTAGAAATCACTTGCTGTGACCAAAGAGATAACAGATCTTATCTAAGTTATTGCTGACATTTGATAGGTTTCATTTTTAGTTTGATTAATGGAATGTGCTTATATCAGGAATGATCAACTCTGACAGAAATATGGAAAGAAGATGAAATCTTTCCATAAGTCCAGGTATTAGAGACATTCATGAATTACGACTATTTAGTATTAACTATTGAGAACTGCAGAAAAAAAGTAAAGCTAAAAATGAAATGCTAAAGTAATGAAGAAACTGATGGAATTATGAGCTATAAATMTAAGATTAATATATTATTTGAATAATTTTGTATCTGAATTAATTTCAAAAACACTCTTTTTTCTTTGGGAACAAATCTGCAGTTGGAAACAAACCAGACTCCAGTTCTGGGCAAGTTAAAATCCCTGTAGTCCTGTTGTTTCCATGTGACAGCTGTTGAATAATTTATAGAATGACATCTTCTTTGTTTACACCTAAAAATAGTACTAGTCATTTAATAGCAAGKATAACTACTTTCATTCAAAATATCACTGATGCCCTTTCTGCAAAGGAATCTTATCTGTCTCTGTACTTGAACAATAGAAAAACTATATGATGGTTTCTTTGGGTGTAGGAGTCAGGGAAAGGGTCTTCCAGAGGCCTTTGGGGAGCCAAGAGACTAATGTGTACACACAATCCTCCCTTCCATTAGCAAAGAAACTGATGGTAGGATCCCTTCTTCCATGCACTTGTCCTTTTCAGTAAAGACAGTTCAAAAGATAAATATAAGTTCCCAAATATACTGGGAATTAGCTGCTAAGAGTTTCCTTATTTATGACACAAAATCTTCTTGGTCAGTGCTGCAGAGAGGGCTCTTCCCCCTCAGTTCCAGTGGTTTGTTTGGTGTTGTCTCAGCTTTGTCCTTGGTGTACAGATGATAACAAGTGTTTATGGCTGGCTGGTACTGCAGGAGGCAGTGGGACACTTCTGACCATTCTCCCTGCTGGCCATGCTGATGGAAAGGGTGGTGAGATTGCTCTCCACATTGCAAGGTCATTGCAGGACACAGGAAAGCATAACTAAAAGGGATTCYGAGTATCTGGAGAATGGAAATTACAATTTTAGGTGCTACAATACTTCAAGAAACTTATTCACTKCTCTCATTAATTTTTTGCATCTTTTACTAGTATGATTCCTGTTTTTACTTCTGTGTTCTTGATGAGTATCCTTTCTCCTAATAACAGATAAAGCTGGGGAATATAATAAMGAAAAATTCCATGAAATTTCTTTAAAGCAAAGTTTCATTGGTCTAGAATGATATTGGTACAATACAATTTTCTCTCCTGTGATTCAGAAGCTCATGTGAGTCATRCATTATTTCAAAGGCAGTCCCAAGGGCTCAGTCAAGGAAGTATTTGGGMACCATTAAGTGCTGCTCTGTCCTTTGAGTCCTAGATGAGACAAAACCAGTAAAAAGGAACACAGCAAATGAGTGCCCTTGGAATGAATAAAATGGCATGCATTTATGTATTTTCTTTATTATCTTGCATTTTAATGATACTACTGAGAATGAGATTCCCTTTACATTGGTAATTATAAAGGAGAGCAGATGGTGAAGGCTTATCTTAAAGTGTTAATTAAAATAGCTTACACAGACAAGCCTCTACTTGAACAAAGTACATCAGTAAGATATAACACATGAGTGAGTGCCCTATTCCAGTGAATTATTCTTAAATAAAGCTACCTTGGAGCAAATCCATCAGAGACACTTAACATCACGTCAGTGAAATCTCTTTCTCCCAAGCTCATGAAACAAGCACTAGATGACAGGTTCTAAGTGTATGTTTCTGGAAGTGAAGGGAAGTACRTGTTCACTAGGAGGATTTGTATTCCTGCCTGCCTTAGTAGGTATTAAAATAAAACAAGYGAATCTTCCTCGCTGTCTCTATAAGTTTGTTGGCAGGCATGTGCAGGCTCACTTCTGTGTGGGCTGTGCAGAGCTGGAGGAATGCCAATTCCCCTCCAGGATTCATCCTGTTAATTCATACAGGTGACTCAACACAAGACAATTGGTTCAGAGAGAGTGCCTAAGCCTCCCACCTTYGTGAAAACCAGTCTGAGGGTAGTAGTTGTCAGTCTGCAGTACTCTGCTGTTGAAAGAACTCAGCTTGGTGACTGAAGACATAGTTTTAGATGCTTTTTTTTTTTTTTAATTTGGGACAGAGCTNTTTTTTTTTTTTTTAATTTGGGACAGAGCTCTGTAAGTCCTCATCAACAGTACATCATAACCACCTAGGTATATTGTAATGAAATATGAAGTCATACACTGAATCAAGGACAAGAAGCCATTTGCCCATATATGCTCTGAATTGATTGCTGGACTAGTCATACATACTAACTTTTTTCTCATTTTATTATCTGAGCCACTACATTTTTATTTCAACTGTAAAAAAAAAAAAATGAAAGGCAAAGAGAGGAATAGCATTCTCTCTTCTTCTTTTCWCCACTGGCTTTCTGAACTGCTGAACTGATGACATTGGAAGCTATGAAGATTGAGACTGGACTGCCCTCTTCAGTTCATTTTTGTGCTGTTAACAAGTTTGAGCTCTGAGTTAAGAGTATGGAAGAATACAAAATAACATTGATGTGTGCCAAATTCAGTGCATTCATCTTAAGGGAAATTTTTCCCCAGCCAGATACTGTGCACCTCTGTACAGAGCTTTGGTTTTAAATAATAATAGGTGGGGGGGAACAGTATTTCTGTCAATTCTTTACATCACTTATATTGGGTAGGTTTTGGCAGAAAAGACAGAAAATGTTAAAGATCACCTGGTAGGATAAAGAAGATGTCAAATGCTTTGACTGGCTTTCCTTAAGGGCTCAAGCTCTCAGACTGTTTTATTTTTTTTCTGAAAGGTTACAGAAATAGCTCAGAGTTTGTCCTTCTAGCTGCAAAATTGTTCTTTAACCTTGGCTTGCTTAAAAAGTACTATTGGGTACAGTCTGGAAACATAACCAGTTAAACAGCTTCACAAATGTTGGTGTTTGCTGGGTTCTTCTTCATCTGCCCTTTTTACTTGATGTCATTAAATGTTCATAAGTCCTGAAATACTGAAAAATTCTGGATGACTGAGAGTTGAGCTGTGCTAAATGTTCCTGGTCCCTGAGCACAACAACACGAAGAAATCAACAAGTTTCAGGCGGGAATATTGACTGACTTATGGCATTATGGTAGATCCCAAATTCCTCCTGGYCTCATGGAAACCAGAAGGTGGAAGAGGTGGCTGTGGCTCACAGTGGAGGATGGGTGGGACAAGTACAGGAGAGGAAGTGTTTCTGACTAAGCACTAGCACAATTCTGTTGTTTGTAAATACATKATTTTTCCTGTGAAAAATTAGTATTCAGGTCATATGCAAGACAGAAATCTGCATTTTCCCTTCAGGCCATTTTCCTTGCCCTRTGTGCTTTGACCAAGTGCTTTGATGTTGCTGTTCTCGCAGTGATCACTCTCCTGTAACAAACCTCAGTTAGGAGTAGCTTATGCTGGATTTTGTCTGAGCTCTGCAAATGCCTTTTAGATGCTGCACCTATTGTCAGAAAGTAGTCTAGATTTCAGACTTTAATAGGGTTTTATAATGAATGWGTGGAAATTGGAAGCCCATTCCATTTTAAAAAAATCTCTCTGCTAGACTCAAAATTTAAACAATATATTTTTGCAATAAAGCCAACTATCCACCAGGAAGAGGATATTTTGCCCTCAGCATTTTAGAAACTGGAATGAGGCTATTTGTCCTCTGTCAGTTCCTACTGCATCCTGTCATTCCCAAAAGACAGTCCCAACTGTCTCATTCAGATTCATTTAGTARGCAGGAATTCAACTATTATGGTTTTAGTAGCTTCTAAGTTCTAAGCAAATATCTTCTACCCAGTATTCTGAGCAGTCAAGGCTAYTCAGAGAAAATAAAATACTGCAAGGAAAAAGTCTGAGATATTGTCAGATAACCTGATATGAAGACTTTTTGTACAGTACAGTGTGATTATTTTTTCTCCCTGTTCTAAAGAATAAAATAAGCTAACAAAAAGTCACTTCAGACCAGTATTACACCAAAAAATTGATGTATGAACCAGCTGCTAAGCAGATTCTTTCTAAATCTCACCTGACATTTCTGTTTCAATGTATAATGAAATTGAAATATACTATCTTAAAATTGCTTTATAAATTACAGGTTTATTGCAGAGTTTATTCAATCGTTACTTCATGTTATTACTTAGCTCTCAATGATAGCATTGTTCATGYAGACTTAACATGGAAAGGCTGTTCTTCCTCCTCTTTTGTTTAGTGAGAACCAAAACCTGCACAATCTATCAGACTTATCTATCTGATCTCTGCAATGGCATGTACATAAAGAAACAAAAGCCCCTCCTTGTCTCCTCACTCTGTCTAAAGCAGACATCAGAGTCAAGACATCATATTATGATGATGCAACTATAAATGAGTGAAAGTAAAAGTTAAAATCTGATTGTAAAGTTTGGATTCAATCACACACAGTTGGTATTTAGCCCACTGAGACCTTCCTCATGCTCAGCCAGAGAGGGGGGCAGGATGAGGCTGTTGGTGCCATTTATSTTTGTGTGTGTGCTGAGTGTGGCTGTCTGTGCTGCTTTGTTTGTCCAGCCTTGTATGCAGTTCCTAAGTACTCTCTGTAAGTAGGTCTTACAGTGCACAGTCTTGCTGGATTCAGCCACTTCAGATGCTGAATTCCCAGTGGAAAAGGGAAAACTTTATCTATCAAATTTCATTATAAAATACCAAAGTGATATTGCCACACATGATGTCCCACAAAACAGAGAACAGACAGTAGTTGATTAGGGTTCATTTGTTCAGGTTGGTAACTGGGTACAGAAGCTCTTCCAAAACACATCAGAAGAACTGCCTATTACATAGGAGAGGATGGGAAGGGAAAAAAAGGGAAAAGTATAATGATGCCAAAAGGATARATTAATCTGAACAGGTCGCAAATAATTTTGGACCAAAACTACATTGAAAGCCCCAGCTAAATTTAGCTTTTGTTTAGCTTAAAGAGACTGTCTGTTGGGCACATTCATTATGGTCAGGTGTTGGGAACCATCTGAAGGAGAGGACAACATATACATCATGAGATAATCCATTGGAAAACATGCTGTAGGCAAGTATAATKTTCTTCTCTCATTTGTATTAAAACCACGGTGCCTTTTAACGATCTCTGTGTTATTATTAGTGTGGATTGTCATCACTTCACAGTCTCTGACTGGCCAGTAGCTGAAGCGATGCCTACATCAATGCTTTGCAATAAAATTAGGCAGTGCTGTGCAGAATTTCATTACATTTTCTGATTAACATTTATTAGAGCCATTTTGCCAGACCAACATAAGGTGTTTCACAGTTTGATAGCTCTCTTTTCCTTTCAATGATAATTGTACCAGAGAACATTTTGAGGCCTTACATGATCACACTTCTCAAGGGATTCTAAAGATTGATTGTTTTGCTTCCTCTGATCTCAGAAAATCCTTGCCAAAAGGAGTGATTGTGCATATAACTAGCATTTCTTTCTTCTCTTCTACAGCACTAATTTAATACCACTCCAGAAAATTTATGCTTTTGAAATTTGTGTCTTCAGTCCTTAGGAATCTTTTGTATTCTGTATGTTAATTACTTTCAGTAAGCCACAAAGTGCTTGTTTACTGAGATGCTTTAATGCCTGCCAATAGCTTGAACATTAACACATGGGTTATGTGTTTTATGGGGGACCATTTGGGGTTCTGAATTTGCCCACAGCTTTTCTGTCAATATATTTCAGTGCAACACTTCAACAGTGTGTTGATTGTAGCACAGCTACAGTCTGAACACCCTGACTTCTGCACTGAAAACTTCCTCATCCTTTGAACTACTCATA
Source organism: Alauda arvensis (assembly GCA_902810485.1). NCBI lineage: Eukaryota > Metazoa > Chordata > Aves > Passeriformes > Alaudidae > Alauda > Alauda arvensis. The sequence goes on along the minus strand of CADDXX010001238.1, from coordinate 27,288 downwards.
AAATAACTGATATCTGAATTCTCAAGGGCACAGGTAGAACCTCTTAATCTTTAGTATCTGAATGGGGCAATTCTTCATCAAAGAATAGTCTAGAGAGGTTGTAAAATTGAAAATTGAACTCAGATTCYRATATRCCTCTATCTTCTGGTGGAATCATGAATCTGATTCGTATATTCGAAATACTATGGATATGTTTCTCTAATTCACATTCTTTGTCTTTTTTTTTTTTTTTTGGTTGTTTTTTTTTTTTCTTTTGTCTAAGATCAATATGCCTATGGAGGTGCAGAAATTGCAATCTTCACCAGGAGTTTTCTGTCTCTCTGGAACTTCTATGGCTCAAAACTTTTTTTTGCTACAATCCATGATAATTTCCTGTTTGCAGAATCAAATCAGATAGGCATTAATTTCAGATTTTCRGTCTATGTTCACATGACTTTGATATCTGTGTTATGTTTTCCATGGCCACTCAGTGTTTATACCCTGAGCTGAGTCTGTGGGATAATGGTTGGGGAAGTTTCTGTTTGATTAGTAAACCTWAGACCAAAAAGGGCTCTTCCTGGAACATGTGTGATATGAATGAGATGAATTCAAGACATCCTATGTCTTAAGGGAGAATATCCATTGGGATGTGTCAGCTTTTTCAGGAGTCCTTGCTAGGCCATGAGCTTGGTGGTGTGTGGAAGGATAAATGGGAGAGTGTGGCAGGACTGTGATGTGGTTGATGCTTTCAAACAAATAAGTTTGGATTATCTGACTGCCTGTGACTATATTTTCAATCAGTTTATTAATCTGTACCATTCTTCCTGAAGTATGTGCCAGTGCCAGGGCCCTGGCCTGAGMAGAAAGAAGCTGAACTGAGCATGTTAAAGTGCTGAATGTGACATGAAAATTCATGGACTTAATAAGTATCTGAGTGAGAAGTGGTCAAGACTTGCCAATAGCACTGTGAGGGACAGGGCACTTGAGGGGAGGTTTGGGGTCTGTGGGGTTTGTGAAAGGTTTGGGGTCTGTGGGGGTCTGTCTGTGTCAATGCTGAGAACCTGCACCCAGCCTTGCTGTGAGCTCCACATAAAGATTGAACCACACCCACTGAGCACCACCACTTGAGGCTGGAGAAACACCCAGGGTCCCTGCCCTCTCTAGGCAGGAAAGAGGATTGYCCTGCATCCCCTATCACAGAATCACAGGACAGTTTAGGTTGGAAAGAACCTTGAARATCATCTAGTCCCAGCATCCTTGCCATGGACAGGGATATCTTCCACTAGACCAGGCTGCTGAAAGCCCATCCAGCTTGGCCTTGAACACTTCCAGGGAYGGGGCATCCACAGCCTCTGTGGATTCCAGTGTCTCACCACCCTCACAGTGAAGAATTTCTTCCTGATATCTAATTTAACTGTACTGTCTTACAGTTTGAAGCTATTTACCCTTGGCCTGTCAATACAAGGCCTTTAAAAGGTTAGTCCCCAGCTTTCTTGTCTCCAAATTTCATTTTTTCCTGTCTGGTTCCTCTAGCAAACACACAGATACAGTGGGCATGCAGTTGAAGCACACGGGCTGTGGGCATGCAGAGTTATAATTCTACATGTGTATGATATAAGCAATAACCTGTTCTGCAGTTGCCTTCATACTCACTGGGGACAGCACAGACACACAACTACTTGCAGGGCCAAAACCCAAGGTGTGAGATGGTGTGACCAAATGGTTTTCAAGTAACTTTTGCTGATTATTACTACAGGGCTTGCAGGCAGTGAGCAAAAAGTCTGGGATGTGTTCAAACTGGATGACATTCCAATGTATTCTGATGTATTTTGCCTTGCTACAGGTTGGTGTTGCCATGGTGTTCTATATGTGAATAGCTTGCCAGACAGAGAAATTTCTGGCTAGACATCAGCTGGTCATAGCCCTCTTGCTGGCCCCAGTGTTGTTTATTTGAGTGCAATTTGTGCACACAACTTTGGGTGAGTGGTCTTTGAATTGGCCTAATTGCAGTATATTTGTTCAGAACAGCACTTAAACACACAGGCAGCTGTGTGCCAGTAAGAGCTGTGCTGAGGGCCAACTTAGAACGTGGTGTGTGTGCTGGTGCCACTCTGGTATGGGCAGRAATCACAAAGGCAAAATAAAGCAGCACAACGAGTGTTATTTTCTGCTTTCTGCCATGAAAGGTGTTTTGCATGTCAGTCTCCTAATTATAGGCCTGGCAGACTCAAGAAAATAACTTTTGCAAAATAATTCTGAGTGCATGTTTGAGATAGAAAGGGATAATACCAAATGCAGTTCTGAGATGAGCCTGGAGCTGGAGAAACCTTGAGAACTTAAAAGTAAAAAGCCTGTTAGGAGATGTATGGGCACAGAATGTGGGGATGCAGGAAACATTTTCACAGCTTGAAAAGACCATTTTATAACAACTAGCTGCTGAAGGAAAAGGAAAAATCTGATCACTCAGGATCTGATTTGTGTAAAAGGGAAGCTTCTGGAATGACTGTTTCCTTGCATTTTTTGTTTACTTTAAGATTTAGCA
>CADDXX010001238.1:0-24596 GCA_902810485.1 Alauda arvensis | reverse complement strand
ACCCTTCAGAAAAAAACATTTATACTTATTGCTGTGAGATGCTAAAATTTTAAGGTCAACCTGAACTCTCTGTGAGAAAGAGATGGCAGAGCAGACCACTTTATGAAGAGGAAATAGAAGTGAGAAAGAAAAAGGGTGCACAGGTCTTTTCAAGTAATCTGCCAGCTGCTTGGCTGTAATGAGGTTTGTGTAATTAGGGCACAGGGCACAGGATTTCTACCTCCAGGCAGCTGTTACAGTCTTATTGATGCAATAATGGACAGATATCTTGCAAAAGAAACCTTGAGATTTGTTATAGATCATGGGAGTGGAATTAAAGGAGGGCTCTTTTTTGAAGTTACACAGTTGTTGACAGAACACCTTTGAATATAAAGACTGTTTTTCAAAGATTTTTGCTATTGTGAAACACAGGGGAGTGTCTAATAAGAAAAAAAAAAATACAGTTTTCTTTATTACCAGATGTAGAACAAGATTGAATATCTTAATTAGATACAAGTTCACTGAATACAACAGAAAGGCTGTGCTGGAGCTGGGTGGAGAGCTTTGCTCAATGCATTTCAKCTCTCCCTCTGCACCCCTCAGGTGGGAAAAGCCATCAGGAGGGGAGGCACAGCCAMACTGCCCAAAAATGTTCACTGCCTTGGAGCACAGATCATGATGAGTGTAAAAGGGGATGAGTGTGAGCATGGTCAACACTGCTTGGAGATGAAGCTGTCCTTCCTTTTTCTGACTAGGTGAAATTACATCTCAGGAGAGAAAAAAGGGAGTTTGGAATTTCCTGTATGATACAGTGCTTGGGATGATATGGRGAAAGAGAAACTCCACCAAAAGTGAGGTGTGTATTTCCATGGCACAAAATACATACTACAGAATAGTGGCATGTAGTACAGGAAAAATCCCATGCTTACCCTCATTGCAGCACATAGTACTGAATGAACTTTGCCTGAGGAGAAGTGTTAAATCTGCATGACAAACTTATTTGAAGAGCAAATACCATCTTGGTGCCATCAGAGATCCTGGGTTTTTTTGTGTCTTTGGGTTTTTTGGGGTTTTTTTGGGGTTTTTTCTGGTTTTGCTTTGGTTTGGGTTTTTTTTTGTGGTTTATTTTTTGGTGGCTTGTTTTGTTTTATTTTTTACTGTCATTTTTCCTCACAAAACAACTAGCTTCATCCTCTGACTTAATCAGCTGTGAAATGGCAGCTTGGAAGTATGCCAAAGACTATTATGCATCTGTCAGAAATATGCATGTTTTAGGAGGCGATTTTCCAGCCCTTTTATTTGTTTAGGAKGATACAAACGTGGCTCAGCTTCTGTGCCATTTCTGATGCAGAGGGTTAGCAGAASCCTCCTCACAAGGTGTTTTAAGAGACACCCCTATGCTAACACCTGGTGCCCCCAGCACATCATGTTTGTGTTTACACACCCAAGAAAGTCCTGCTTGGTGGAGGGGTGGGAGGCCTGCATGACAGTCAAAGGGAATATTTGAAATGCTACAAACCAGTGGGGGAAATAAATCTMTTCTGACTATATAAAAAGAGCTGGTTGTCCCCAGCTATTCTGTGGCTGGGGAAAATGATCTTAAAAAAGAGATGCAACACGTATTTCAACCATGCAGGAGAACAAAAACAGGGGGAAATGAGGAAAATAACCCTTAAATACCTAACCAGAAAGATTAATCTCCACTGAAAAGGATTTCTTACTAGCAGGTTTAGAAAACAAATGTACATTAGAAACACCTGTTCTCTGATTTACTTTTAAAACWTAAAAAGAATGGCAACAGTGAACTTCAAGGAAAAAAAAGAAAATAAAAATGTGATATRGATGTTGTCTGCTGTGCTGCCACCCTCAAAAATGCTGTGCAGTGTTCTAGTTACTTGCAGCTTCTGTACAAAGGATTGCTTGGCAGATTCTTGTTCATTTTTTTCTGTGGAAGGATATCCTTTGGCTAATTTCCAGMTACCAGAAAGCATGGTTATTTTTAGATAAATTCGATACACTCTGCTAGYAAATGTGAAGAAGATGAAAAGTGATGATTAAGTGTGGAAAGAGTGGARTCTGAGGATCACAGGAATCTTGATATCATGCAGACAGGCCAAGTTGCCTTCCACCAAGAAAAATCATCACTAGTCTGAACACCAAGTGTGTGCAATCCATGCCCTCCACCCCCACCATGCAGAGAAGTTGTTGGTTATAGCTTCCACAAAAAGGCATTATCTTTTACCTCAGAAAGCCTGTTTCATCCTTTGTAAATCTTAGGCTGCCTTTCTTCTTTTGTTTCTTCATTTTGGGTGTCTGATGGCTGCAGTCTTCTTCTTTTTCTTCTTCTTCTTTCTTCTTTCTTCTTTCTTCTTTCTTCTTTCTTCTTTCTTCTTTCTTCTTTTTTCTTTCTTCCTCTGCCAGTCTTGGATCATGACTCAAGGAGCATGACTCTCGATCATGACTCATTGTCCAGACTAATACAGTTTTGGCTCTCTTTGTCTCAGCTTTCTGTCTTGTGGCCCCATAAGACCTTAAAGCAATACTGGATCACATATTTTGCTCTTTKTTTTTTCTATGAACTGTCTTTCTCACATAAAAGATGTTGTGGGGAATTATTGTCCAATATTCTCCTGTGAGTCCCATTTCAAATCCCCAGTCCATCAGTTAGTAAGTTTGTAGAGCTATTGTTTTAGCTATATTTAACTTCAAATTTTTCTAAAGCCCCTTAATATTTTTAAAGTTTTCTCTTCCTCATTTCTTCAGTTATACCTAACTTTTTCCTTTTATCTTAATTATTAAAATGCTTATTGGAAGCCTGAGTCTACTTTACTCTGCTAGTAGTGCATTACTCTCCAAATGAAAGGAGATAGAAAATGGTTTTGACATTTGAAAAGAGATTTGGTTCTCCTTTCAGCCCTGTATTGATGTCCTTCCATTTTAAATATGTGCTTTTTATAATGCTTTACTGATATGTGCATGTGCTACCCACATTTATCAGTGCAGTACCCGACCAGTTATTATCCATTCTGCCCTTTTCTAAGTTCTTTAGTTCCAGATCCTGAAATATCAGTGATTTCTGCAGTTCCTTATGAGATTTTTTCCTTCTTCTCCCCTGTTGTATTGGGTTTTTGACATACAGTGGAATGAGGACACCTCTCTGATGTTTGTGTGTCTACAAAGTGGGCTACTGCTAAGTTAGTAACACATGCTTCCTTAAGGATCTGAGTCCAGTCCTGGTCCCCATACTGGTTCAAAGCAGGTATGARCATGAAGAAGTGACCTGGAAGGGCAAAGCATGACACAACAAGCCAGTGGGAGCCCCTGTCCTACCCAATTGCTCCATGTGAGTGATGTGTTCAGAACTCTGGAGCAAAACAGTAAGGACAAAAAGAGATAAGGAATGGAGAATGGATAGAGAAATTGGTAAATTTAAAATGAAGCAACAGTGTAAAAGAAGAGGATAGATGGGCATAAAACACAGATGTAAAAAAACAACATTATTAGCTCTAGTATTAATCAATACTCTTTGTTGTCCCTCTTTGTCTGTGTTTCTCCTGAGAACATGAGGAAGATGATAGGATGAATTACTTAAAAATGTGAGCTCTTCATCTCAGAAAAATCTCACACCACAGCATAAAGAAGTAAATGTTTTATGATAATGGGATCAATAAAGACCATTTGCATTCATAAGGGAGGAAATGCTATGGCTTAATGACTTCTAAGATCAGGAACAAATTATGGGTTTGTACCAGTCCTTCAAGTCATATCACTATATTCCATGTGAATGGYCACATAAAATTTAATAGCAGAAGATTAAAAAGAGCAATACTTTTCATTTACATTATCTGATAAAACTATTTTAACTTATAATTCTGCAATCASTCTTACTCAGCAAGTACTCAGTGCTTAAATGCAGAAGTGATTCATCAGCTAACACAGCATCACAGCAGCTGTAGGTACTGTCCAAATTCTGTCATTTCAAATCAAATGGTGAACACCCAGCCCAGTGCTTTACAAACAGACATGCCACTAATGAATGCATTATTTCTGCTGGTTTTTTTGCATTCAGTGCTCTGGCACTTTTTTCCTCGTTTTGGGCTTCCGCTGGAGGTATAACTTAGATAAACCTGTTTAAATTTAATGGAATATTGATACAAAAAGATTGTAGATACCCTGTGATCCCATTCCTGCAAAGCATGGGATAATTTAGCTCATGACTATGAGATGCTGTCCTTAAACTACACTGGAGCAAGCACTTCCTGAATTATGTTTGTTTCTRTTTTCTGCACTAAACACATTCTCTCTACAAGGCCTTTTTTCACTTTCTTACCTTCTGTATAAGCARTGTCAAAGAAGTAAACTATGGTATTTTAGTCTGTAGTCCTGCTTTGTACTCTTTTCTGCAGACCATGGATAACTTTTTCACCGTACAATCCACACATGAAAAGCTGTGCAAGGCTGAGAGATATAAAATACCAACAACAGACCTCAAAGATATACAGGAAAGAAATCTCAGGGACTAGAGAATTWAAACCAATCAAGATTATATTCAAGACCCCTGTGGCTGCCAACCATGAGACTTTGTTGTAAAGGGGTAGTATTAACTAACACAACTCTTTCTGGGTTCAGCTGCTGATACAACGTTTAAATTGTTGCAGGAAGTCAAAGGCTCACCTTAAGAGGTATCAAGAAACACAGTTCACATCTTTTGAGTATGTCTGCTTTAAATAATAATACACATAGTTAGAATGAAACACCTATGCTGAGGAAGCAATGTCCAGATATGCTGGGCATAGATATGCTTTTGGGAGCTTTATTTTGCTCAAGCCTTGGCCTGGTCTCGTGTATTGAGTGGCCATGTGGAGCTGGAGCACGTTAGGTGTGCTGATGACACACACATACCTTCTAGTTTAGTTTCATGGCAAAAGAATTCAGTCCCCATCCTGTAACACCCCTCCAAATGTGCACTGCAGCGTGGGGATGATCAGGACACTTGCTTGAGGAATGTCCTCGTGACCCAAACCAAAGCACTCTGCCACACAACCATCGTGTGCATTAGGAAAAGATAAGAAAGACTTGCACTCAAAGTTTTACTTGAGTCCTTAATACATTCAATAAAATTAGTTAACCAAGTCACTTTCACTAAGCCCACATTACCATGGTTACATTATTATTATMATTTAGCCAGCATGTCATTGCCAGCCAAAGAACAACTTCATAGTAAAATATAAAATCTCTTCTTTTTCTTCAATAAACAAGGTCACTGTTACCTTTCCATATAAGTGAGCACTCTATTAACCTACCTGTAATGCAACTCAGTTCTCACTCACAGTTTTGCAAAGCTGAAGCACTTCAGCTGGGAAAGGACTCCCACTACTCCCCTGTGGTGTGAGGCACATCTCCTGTGCCACTGATTCTGGGCCCAGGAGTTTTCATAGTTCACTGCTTACTACATTCAAAACAAACCTATGTTATGGAAGTTACACCTGAGTGGTGAGCAGTCTGTTTACAGCTTAGGCTCCAGGATTACTCATCTCTACCCTATTTKCTGGTTGTCATTTACTCCTAAGTTTTCTGTACACCAGTAGGAACAGATGATTAATTTAGAAGTTAGTCCTGATTTCAGTTGAGGCACTAAACTAGATGACTTTAGGGTGTCCTTTCAAACCCACACCCTACTTTGAATCTACKACCAGGAAAGAACTGTCTTTATATTTGTCCAAGAAAACCTACAGTTTTCATAGGAATTAAGCATTTTTTGCAATGAGTTCTTTATCGAATATTGTGTACTGTTGTCCACCTAAATGGTAAACCAAACCCAAAGTGATCAGCATAACAATATGGCCAAGCAACATGACTTTTAGTGAAGGAATTCCAACTTCTCAAAGTCTACCTTATGAACATTTGAAGAGCATTTCATAATACCAGACTTATCTGGATTTCTCAAAAAAATCCCCAGGTAGGCTGCTCTTGTATCATAGGATGTAGCAAATTTTTAAAAGGTTTGCTCCTCTTAGTATTGTAAGGGAGAGAAGATGCTTGATTGAAACTTCTGTATTTACATGAGGTTTAATCAGAAGCCCATATATAAAGTCATTTGATTAGGCTTGTGTGATCTAGATTAATGGAATTTTACAGCATGTCTTTTTCTTGTTCAAGAAAGACCTTTTCAAGGATCAAGACATCTTGAGTAATTCCTTTGTTCACTAAATAGTGATATTTTTTTASGTGCAGACAGCATAACCAAAAACCAGGGATAAATACTTGGTTAATGTGATAGCAAATCTAGTTTCCTGATCAGCTATATATGTGTATGTGTATGTATATGTATAAAAATATCTTCATATATATTTTATATGTATTTTTAATATATAGATCTATATATAGATATCAATACACTCTACTCTTATATGTTACCTACCCTTGCAGCTATGTTTAAATTTTAAGAAAGCTCTGACAGAAAAGCCTGATRTCTTTATTACTTTTTAAAAATCTGCTTGGAAAGGAATAGACTACCAAGGGATAGACTATCAAGGGATAGACAATCTAATATCACTCATTGTATACTGAACCCAGCTCTTTTGGTTATCATCAGCAGCTGGTAGAAAGGTTATACACACATGGGTCAAAACAAAATTAAATGGAAGAGGTGGGTCAAACTCTTCCTGGTCATTCTTCATAACAYTTCTTTATTACTTTCAACAAGCACAAAGGGCTTTAGAAACTAGGAACTCAAATACCGTATTCCTTGAAAAGGTGAAAGAAGAAAAACATCTTGTAAAACACAAATAAGAAAAACAGTAAAACTATTTCAAAATCCATGTTTTTTTATTTGGCCAGATTGTAAAACAGATTGCCAACCAGCCAAGTGTGTAATCTATTGCTTAAATCTATGTTTCTACCAGTAAAATAGAAAGTAAATGTCATGGAAAATTTTGAAAACTGCCCCTGGGTGTACGAGTCAGGAAGTCTGTCTTTGATGTAAGGAAAATAGAGTGAAAGTGGAATGACAGAGAAAATTAATAGATCTGTGATCAATGATTAAGAGAGCAAAAGTCAACACAGTTTTTGTAGATAGAGTTCTCCCTCACAAATTGATGAATTGTTCTTTTAGGCTATGAACAAGGAAATGAATAAGTATATTTGTATTTTTTAAAAGAAAATAATCCAGTCAAGGTGTCTCCTCAAAAATCCCCTCATTAAAAAAAAAATAGCAAGAATAAAAGATAAGAAAAAATGCTCATTTAAAGAGAGAAAATAAAGGATGAGGATGAGGCTAAGTAATCAGTTCTTACCACAGATCTCTTTCATTAACAGGAATACACCCTAGGATGTAGGCTCARTATATTCACAAATTACCTAGAAATGCCACTGAATAATGAGAATTCRAAATTATTCAAAGTCAACAAAACTAAAACTGATCTTAAAGATTCAAAAAATGTCTTAGAATTTTAAAAGACCATGAGATCAAATGGCAGAGGAAGTTCAGTGTTACTAAATACATAGCTGTGGGAAGGGCAGCAGAAGACAGCCCTGACTGCCCAGGTACAGCAATGAGCCATTGGTGCTCCTGACAGGAATCTTGGMGCTGTTGACAATCACTCTTGCTGAACACTAGTGCCCAAGGAAGGAAAAAATATGTAAATTAGGAATTAGAGAACAAAAATATTATTTTACTGTGCACATCCACAGTCCATTCCAGAACACTGTTTGCCAGTTTGGCTGCACARKCTYTACAGGATGAGTCACAATTTAAAGGTATGGAGGAATAAACAGTGAGCAGAAAATCAGAGAATTGGAAAATGGAAAATTCCAAGTGGTCTCAAAATAGTGAAATTTCATTCTGTGTTTTGTGCCTGTTCTCATTTTGGGTGTCACAGCTTTATTGCTGTGATCTCTCCTCAGSAATAAAGCGATCACAGCCTGGCTGGTTAGCCCTCTACAGCCCAAAGACTYAGTTTGAATAGTAGCAAAGTGGAGGCTGAGGATGTCCCAGAACGACCTCTGCCATCAGCCCAGCATGGCCCAGAGTTTATCAGCAGAGATTATCAGAGTTTATCAGCACACGTTCTGCAGAGGCTTTGCCAGAGCTCAGGCAGAGCAGGAGCAAGCTCTGGATGCTCCCAAACYTCACAACGTGCCCCCCTGCTGGAATGCAGAAAGGTAACTCAGGTGACCAGGCACTCGCCTGGGCAGGAGATCTGAGCATTGTTTTGSCACATGTGTTTACTGTTTCATGTCTTGTCATTCCTGACACTTGACTGACTGTCAAGTCTCCCTTTGGGACTGGAAAAACAGCTCTCCTCTTGCCAGATAGCCAAAGCTCCAAAAATGYCCAGAGTACTGCCCTGCCTTCTGTGTGCTCCATGGGGAATTTCCTGAGCTGGATGTAGTTTAATACTTAAAAGCCAAGGCAGCTTACAAGCACAGGCACAGGCCACTTCATGCCAGCTGGCCTCAGTGCCTGGGTATGTTTGCTACCAGGCATATTCAATTTGCTGCTAGAAGCACTTATTARGGTTCAGTGTAATATTCCTTTCCCATGCTGTCTTTTGATCAGTTTCTACAGAGAGCTCTTGCTGCTGTTTCTTCTGTGATCTTTGTTCTCTGTGTGAAGTCCTTTTGACCATGGATGACTCTGCCTTTGTGCAGACTGCCTGGCTCTGCCTGCTCTCTGCCTGTGTACTTTTTGTCCAGGCACCATCTGCCCCAGCTAAGTTCTGAGGGCACGAATAAGCCTCAACAGCCCTGACCCAGTGCCGCCTGGGACCTCCACCTAACACCCTGTGCCAAGGGCCAGGAGCTCTGTTTCAGCTCAGCTCTGGATGTTCTGTTCAGCCCTGAGCCCAGTCACTGGAGTATTGGCCTCCAATTCAGCTCTTGTCCCCATTGACCCAGTCCCTGTCCTGCAGACTAAATTTCTGGCTTGACCTGGGACCTGCCACAATAACATGAACATGCCYGGGTTTCTGGACCCTTGGCTGAAGCCAGTCACTGTCCCTGCTTCTGCCCTACTCACCTTGCATAGGGGCTGTGGGACTGGGCTCTRAGTGAGACCCCTGCCCTGTCATCTGAGTTATTACTCTTGATTCTTGTCTCTCTGTCCTTTAGGGAGTAGCAACCCATTGCTTCTCTTTGATGTGCCCTATCTGACTCCTTTTCAAAAAAGTAATTGTTTCTTCCRATGAGGATTACTGAGACCAGGAATAGGAGCCTGCTGCTATGTGGTTTTGCTTCAACAAGGCAAGCATTTTTATACCACTCATGAAGTCAGTCAATTTGTGATATGTAGGATAATTGCACAGCATTTTCATTCTGTCTCTGCATGAAAATCTGTTAGCTTAGTAGATCCCCTCTACTGTCTCTYCTGTAATCTTCTGGCCAGTGTTAACACAGTCCATGGAGGCTGGGGTTATGTCTATTGACATGACATGAGTCAAACTGTGCCAAGCACATAATCTAATAGTGATACAGGATTCTCCAGGCTGATTAACATYTAATAAGCCCCTGTGGCAAGTGTTTAGCCTCTCCAACTGGCACACTYGTCAGCTATGCCTGGCCATGGTCTGGATGTGGGAACAATCCCAGCAGGCAGTGTGGACAATATCATGCCCTCTGTCATGTTCATTCTGGCAGTATTGGAGCTCTATCCTAGCTGACCTTGGCACAGTAACCTCTCTTCCATGTTTAYACTTCAGASAATCAGAGAATCACAGAATGACTTGGGTTAGAAGGGAGGGGACCTTAAAGTTCCARCTCCCCTGAARGGCATACCTTTCATTAGACCAGRTTGCTCAGAGCTCCATCCAACATAGCCTGAGACACCTTCAGGAATGGGGCATCCACAGCTTCTYTGGGCAACCTGTTCCAGAGCCTCACCAMTCTCAAATTAAAGAAYTTCTTTCTCATATCTAATCTAAACYTATTCTCTTTCAATTTGAATCCATTCCCCTTTGTCCTGTCACTTCATGCCCTTGTGAAATTCCCACTCCAGCCTTCTTGTAGGCTCCCTTCAACTTCAGGTACTGGAAGGTCGCAATTAGGTCACCCCTAAACTATCTCTTCTTTAAGCTAAACAATCYRAATTCTCTCAGGCTTTGCTCATAGGAGAGGGGCTCCATCCCTTTGGTCATCTTGATGTYCWTCCTCTGGGCTCACTCCARTGGGTCCAYRTCCTCCCTSTGCTGGGGCCCCCRGAGCTGGMTGCAGTGTTCCAGGTGGCTKTCACCAGAGCAGAGCAGAGGKGCAGAATCCCCTCCCTTTCCYTGMTGGCCACRCTGCYTTGGATGCAGCCCAGGACAYGTTTGGCTCTCTGGGCTATGASTGYCCATGGCTGGGTCATGYCCAKCCTCTCAYCCACCWGCACCCCYAAGTCCTTCTGGGCAGGGCTGCTCTGGATCTGTTCATCCCCRGCTTCTGYTGGGGTTGTCCCTTAGGGCCACATCAAACACAGCCCTAGGCCTTTCTCTACCACAAGGGAAATKCCTATTTTTCTTCCTTCCTAGAATGTCAGCTCAAGGGAGAAGAACTTTTTAATTCTCATTTTAGTCAAAGGACAACAGATAGCTGTGTATGCCAAGGAGATGGCAAGCATTGCCTCTCTTTGTTGAGATCTCCCRTAGGATTGAGGATTTGGAGAAGATTTGGATACCAGCTGTTGTGTCTCTTGCCACTCAAAGAGAGTTAGCACAGCAGCTGGGACAGATAAGACACAAACAGAGGAGCAGCCATGAAAAAATATAAACGTTACGACAGAGCATACACGGGCTCAAGATTGCAGCCCACATTCTGGTGTAGCTCAGCATGAATCCCAGTTCTTTGGTAATACAGAGCTTCTGGTCACTGGCAACTCAGGCTGGAATGTAGGGCTCCCTTTCCAGGTCCTATTTTTCAGCTAGGCCTCTTGGCCTAGTGTGCAGGAAGGGGAAAAAAGAGGCTGAGGATGCCATTAAGGACTGCTACCACTCAGAGGGTACACACTCCAGAGGGTGTGCATGACAGGGGCTTGCACTGTTCCCTTGAGTCTGAGTGGTTGTATGCAGGGCATTACTTTRTTCTTGACCAGGCAGATGTAGTGTCCTCACTTCAGCTGGGAAAGCTAATTGTGTGTGCCCGTCTGCAACCCTGAAAATGTTTCAGCTCAACAAATCATTCTGTGAGTCAGCAATCCCCTGCCAAATGATGGATCAACCAGGAGATGTATGTGTTGCTCTGCCTRACATCTGACCATTTAAAAAATAACACCTTGAAAACCTCAAGGAATGCAATGAATCTGAGTGTTCCTAGTCTATATGCTTTCCTCTCATGGCTAGGGATGMCTGATATGAGGGAAGTGAGTATACAGAAACTAGTAACATGTCAAAGAATATTTTTAAATAATATCTTAAACACTAGTGTCATTGAGTTTCAGCTTTGATTAAATAAAGCCTTAACTCTTTCCTACAGGCAGTGAATGGGGATAGCTCAGAGGTGCTGACAAGGGCCACATCTCTGGGCCACCTCTCTATTCTTTGTCCATGGCAAAATCAAGTCAGCTTGGTTTCCATGGTTTCCAGCCAGGAGAGAAGGAAGAAAACAGGGATAGATTTTTGCAGGGATTGGATGCTTGGTATGCAGTGTACACAAAGCTGGGCAATATGCCATCGAGAGTGAGGGGAGAAATCTTTCATCACTTCATCAGATAGTCTCCTATAGCAACTGCAGCAGTAAAAGCAGTAGCTGCAGAGGCAGACAGCTGCATAGCAACCAGCTATGTCATACCAAGGGTCCCACATCCCCTCCTCATGCATTCGCACTACTATTACAGAACAGTTTGATTAGGTACATGAATCTCCCAAATAAGATCAGGCTTTGTAGGCACAGCACCCAAAGGATTCTACTTCCCTGCCCTGGAAGAGAATGGAGTGTCACACATGCTGACCTCAGGAAGGTTCTTCTCTGGAAAGCAASAAATGCTGCTGGATTTGCACAGTACCAGTGGAGTAAAGTAGTGATCATGGCAGCAGCTCCCTGCCCACAGCTAGTGTTAGCCACGACTCCACTGCAGACTCCTCTGCCTCCTCCCTTTCCATCTCAAGGAATGGAGGACATTCCACTTCACCATATGATGCCCACAGGAGCTCTTGAGCAGCCCTGTCTGCCTGCTGCTGGTCAGAGATGGCTTTGGTCACTGAGCACACTGTGCAGGCTGCACTGCCCCYATCACCTCACAGCAAACCTGGTGGATGCTGTCCAGGGCTCTGCTGTCAGGGAGACATCTTGGGAGMAGRAATGTTTGCAACACAGATGCCAGARTAGAGGGTGTCTTGGAAATGGGAGAAAGTTGTACTGTGGGTGTGTTTATTCAATGCTGGTGYCTGGGCAGACACAGGGTGCAGTGGTGCCACTGGCTGCCCTCCCTAGGGCACCAGTACCAGAGTTCTTCATGCAGAAGTTCATCTCATCCAATTGGAGAGTCTGGGCATTATATATGTATATTATGGAGTCTGTGCTCCAAGAGAAGCCCAAAATCCTGGCAAGTTATTTTTTCCCAGTTACTGTTGAAAGATTTCTCTTCCTGCCATTTAAGGCCATGATTCCTTTTTTCTTTCCCAGGCAGGGAGAGAAGAGGTACCACCCTTKTCCTTTCACCTCTTTGGCCCCAGTGGGCTCTGCTCAGGTTGTTCTGGCCAGCCAGTGCTGGAGAAGGAGAGACATTGGGAGCAGAAGGAGGAGCTGGGCTTTCTGAACACCAGATATTGCTCCAGAGCTGATCCCTGTCAGGAGGCGTGTGTGCCCTGCTGGGCTAGCTGCATCCATCTTCCTTGTACTTGAAAGACAGCAATCCACCTGACAGAGATGCTGGCCATGCAAGCCTGCTCTCCAGTGACTGATCCTTTGGTTTGTTTTCAAGTCAGACTGACAGCTGAAGAGATGACAGATGGCCCACAGTGCAGAACTCTGTGTTTGCTGCCCAGTATCATGAAGCATCTGATTCTAGCAAAAAGTCCACGTTTTTTTCCTTTTCCTTCCCTTGCCAGCCAGAGGGAGAAGGATACTCCACATACCTGCCTCTGTTCTCAAGGCACATGCAGCAGGTGGTGGTGATGAAGCAGGAGAGCTGTGTCTAATCCAGCAGGAAAAGTAGACCACCCAGGAATGGCCCCAAAAGAGGCAGCCTGTGAGGCTGAGGGCCAGGATTCTGGCTAAAGACCATGGAAGCTGAGGAGGATAGGAGGTTTTGTAGGGTCTTAGTTCCCAGAGACAGGGTACAATGTCACAGCCAAATATTTGGTGATATTAGGAGAGCGGGGTTCAGCCATGACTGGTTACACCAGCTCGACTATTCAGGTCTCTAGTCTGCCTGGAGCCCCTTATGGGGTTCTAAAATTTGTCCTAATACTRGCTCACAGTCTGTATTCCTCACACTATCACACTGGGTCCCTCCAGACAGAGAGGGAAACACAGCAAAGGCAAACTTCTTCTTCCCTCCCCTGCACTTTTTCTTTGCAGGGAACTGCCAGAAGTGGAGGGAACATGAATTCCCACCACACCAGAACACCTCTTTATCATTTGCCAAAATGGAGGTTCATGCTGCCCTTGAGGTCAGATTCCCTTAAGCACATAAATAAAAATTGTTAATGCTATTTCCCCAGCTAGATTGTCAAGCAACCTTCTCTTTTGGCTATTCATGGGCTCCAATGATCAGCCTTGCCTTTCCGGTCTGGAGCAGCAGAATTTGCAAGCCTCCTTGGAGATAAGGCAAGGTACAAGCAAAAAAATCAAACATCTGCTGCAGACTTCTGCAACAAGAGAGTACTGAGAATGATGAAAGAACAAACTGAAGAGGGAAATCATACATATAAATGAGGCAGAAAATCTTGGACATCTGGAGGTAGTGACGTCTGAACACAAGGAGGAAAAAGTGAGCTGAAAGGGATCAGCAAAACAACCAAGGACTTAACTGTGGGAGGGCTGAAGTCTGGCTCTAAAGCAGAACAGCAGGTGCAGTGTATATATTACACTGTGACAAGGTTAATTCATCAAAAAAATCTTTGCTAATTGGATTTGGCACAATGATTTTGTAATAGAACTGGTCATTGTATCTTGTGGGGCAAAACATTCTTAATGCAATACTAATAAGTCTTAAAGCCGAACTCTGTCAAATAAACACAAATAAGGGAGAATGAGATGTACTTACACACACAAGCACATCTTATCAGCACAATGAAAAACAAAATATTAGCACATCTTAGAGCAAGTGCAAAAATGAAAATCATCTTTTGGTTCTCATTATGCAGCCAGAGCACTTGTCTACAAAGCAGACAACTTGTAATCTTCTTGGAGATTGTATCTACTTAGCGTGTCCCAAAAGCGATAGCATCTAAAGACCGATAAAGAAGTAAATACATGATTTTACAATAATTGCAAAACACTGAAGGAAGGCCCTTTCTTGTGTATGGGCCATTTGTACCAGCATTTACATCTTTCTCTTCCACAAGAGGAGCAGTCAGAGCCTTTCAGGCTTTTGAAAGCTTAACAATCTTGTGGATTTGGAGGTCAGGGACAGCCTTAGCTGCCATGACCATGAGAGGATGGAGTTCAGGGTTGTGAGAGGAGGGAACAAGGCAAATTGCTGAATAACAACTCTTGGCTTCAAGGTCAAGAATAGTTCATCCTGACATGCAGAAATTCAAGGGAAAGTAGCCAGCTACTTTCATGTAGCTTCTGACTCAAACAGGAACATACTACAAGGATTTCCTGACTGAAGTCACATCTGAAAAATAGTGTGCAAGAAGTGGAAGCAGGGAGMTATCAACCAGAAGGGACACAGCCTGAGCCCACAAGGGTGGGGTTGGGAAAACCAAAGCCCATCTAATGTTTAAGTTGGCAAGGGACATGTAGGAAAATAAGGAGGGCTTCCATTGATGTACCATCAACAAACAGGTGACACAGGAAAACAGGGCCCAGTGCTGCATGGGGCGAGTCAGGAAAAGACAAAGTGCTCAGTGCATCTTGGCTCAGATTTTGCCAGCCAGGCCAGCATTCAGGAGGGCACCGGGCCCCTGGGAGCAGTGGAACAGTCTAGGGCAAGAAAAACTTCATCATTTCCATTATTAAATTAGGGAATGCTTAAGGAAACTGGACAGATGTGAGTCCATGTCACCTGATGGGATGCACCTACAAGTGCTGAAGTTGCTGGCTCAAGGGATATCCTTATGACCTTGTATAACCTTATCCCYCAGTCAGACAAGGATATGCTGATTGCTTTGTCTTACAGTTAAGGCCATCAGAGACTGCTATAATTTGTTTACATGRAAAAGTAAAGTGCTACAGTTCTTCTTTCAAAAGCATCTGAAACATTAGGTAGAAACGCAGCCTTTTGCAGAAAATCAATGCATTGATTTGCTTGGCTTTTTTTTGTTAAACAAAGACAAGGAGAGAGCAGAGAAAGAGATAAGGGTAAAATGAAGGCCCAAGCACAAAATCAGATATTTGTTTTGGAGCAAGGAAGCCAGAAGCACTAAAAGAAAAGAAAAAAGGAGCAGTCTTTGCAGCAGGCCTATATGGAAATTCAATTTAATTGAAGATACTGTAATTTCTTTTTCAGTCCAGTGGTGTAGTGATGGCTTGATCAAAATAATGCAATTGACATTGCTTAGGGTGATGGCATTTTAATTTCCACATAGCTGTTCAGACAGACACATTTGTTGTTTTATTCCTGCTTTTTATAGCCATCCACGACCATTTTCACGTCTGGTCATCAATCTTTAAAAAGATTTAACACATCACAGAAAATTGCCCGCATTTCAATTTTCATCAGCTTTGTAAAAAGAAATGTGTCCCATTAATGACAGAAAAAAAAAAAAAAGCAAAACACAAAAACACATAAGGCTCAAATTGCTTGCTCATGAGCAGCAATTTCTCCAGGCCTTTGTCTTATTTAGGAGAATACTACTTACTTTTGTCTGAAATACGTCATGTTACCATTAATTTATCACTACGTCAGATAGAAGGGCTTGACTTTGTGGTTCTTTCCTAGGAAGAAATGAAAATAGATCTTTTTTTAAGGACAAATATTTGAGAATATAACATTTTTGACTGAAAGGATTTAAATTTTTTTTTTATTTTAAAAACACCTACAAGCACCCTGTCAACATCAGTAAAGAAGGCATAGGCAGAGGGAAATGATTAAGAAATCACAGGACAGGTGAGATTTACTAGAAATAAAAAAGCAAATAAATATCAGAGGGAAAAATCAAATGTAGAAAAACAATGGAAATTAACAGTAGGACCTACAGGTAATGACAGGTAAAGATTTAAAAGGCAGCACAAAATATTATAAAGGCATTTAAAATCATCAGGAGAGTCAAAGAATTGGTGTCTTTCAAGAGTGACACATTGAGAAAATGTGTTCCTTATACCAGGAATTCTGAAGATATTATAATGACAGTATAAATGCTTCTACACCATTAGAATTGTTTTCTCTATTACAAAAAAATCAAACTTTCAA
Source organism: Alauda arvensis (assembly GCA_902810485.1). Classification (NCBI taxonomy): domain Eukaryota; kingdom Metazoa; phylum Chordata; class Aves; order Passeriformes; family Alaudidae; genus Alauda; species Alauda arvensis. The sequence continues at coordinate 8,125 of CADDXX010001238.1, read as the reverse complement.
GAATCAATATATTCTAGGAYTTGTAAATTATATTAAAATGTTGTCCTTTTCAAGAAATAGGAAATAAGGCGCTGAAAAAAGTGTCATTATTTTTAGAACTTAGCCTGCTTTGTGGAGAGAAGTGCAATGGTAACAGGCTTTGTCTTCCACTGTCACAAACCYCAGTCAATCAGAGTTCCATTGGCAYCAGGCCTCATTTCTGTAGTAACACCTCCACAGATTTATTTAAGCYATCCCTAATGTGTGCAGCTCGATAGGTTTCACTCTGTACTGAAGGGCTTGCTTTTAAAGGGCACTTTGAACTCCTGATTTGATGTACTGAATTCACACAGTGGTTCTGCAGAATCAGAGGTTTTATCTCAACATTAATAGCCCTATAAGGACAAGAGGGCAAAAGTCAGCTACCACTTATTTTCTTCAATCAAAAAATTGTTTAGTTTTTCAATTAAGGCTGTTGAATTATCATAGAAATGAATTCTTTACTTCACTTCCCTCTTTGATTTGCCTGTGCTTCATGTTCTAATAGTTCAAAAGACAGATGCAATGCATCTTTATAGCTCTGCAACATAACCAAAAGGTAGTCAGAATCATACAGACACCACTTTAAAAAAAAAAAAAAAAGAGAAAACAATTTAATTCTAATGCAAGACAGCTTCTAAGTGACTGAACCAAAATAAAAATTGACAAAAGTCATTGAACATACAATTCTGTCTCCAATAGATGAGAGGAATGTGCTGCAACCTTTTGGTTTAAGGTAAGTTTTTCACAAAAAAGGAGTTTGGCTGTTGGCTAAGAGTAACCCACCATACACTGCCTTCAAGCAAGAAAGGTGTCCCTTCAAGGAAAAAATAATGTCAAGGAAGATATTGAAATTCTAAGAAATATTTCCAAGCAACACAACAGTAAAAAAAATAAAATCACTGAGTTTTAAACCTGAAAAGGGATTTCCCATAGCTCCAAATTAATCTGAAAGGATCTTCTCTTGTTTCACAGGAATTTATGCTAATGTTGGTTTGTGGTTGGATTAAAAAGGAACCAGCTTTAATAGAAAAGTCTAATTATTGGAATTCAATTACAGATTTTCTTCACAGTGTTTGGCTAAGAAATCTTGGTTTAATATAATTGAAGAAACCTTTTGTGATATCCTTAAACAAAAAAACAAAAAATATTTTGAAAGTAATGGAGAGAGTACCTCTTTGTGCAGCTCTTAAAAATTTATTTTCACCAAACTTAGAAATGCTTCTTTTGTGTCATCTTCAAAATTTTTTTGTTTTACCTTAGAAATAATAGCCAGATTCTTGGGGTTTTGCCTGCAGGTAGAACCTGATAGAAATCACAAATTGTTTTGTGCAACCACAGTAAGTGATCAGCAATTCAAAACCTATGTCCTTGTTTCAGTTTCACAGGTACTTCAATGCATTGCAGACAGTTGTATTCCTTTATTTCATTCCAATAAATGCTGATCTGGGGCTGGGGTCTCTCTGTCTGGGGATGGTTACCATTGTTTCTTTTTTGAACACATGAAAAATTAGGCCTCTTTCACTCAGAGGGAGGGGAACAAATTCTATTTTTATTTTATTTTTCTGATGTTGTCTCAAGAACAATAAAGTATATGTAATTTTGTTTGTGGAGAAGTTTTTGCTTTCCCCAGCAATAACTTCAGCACTGYAAATGCAGTCCAGCACCTCTGACTGTAAACACAGAAAGCCATCAGACTTTGCTGGGAGATGAACTCAGTCCTAACTGCCAAACCTTGCTATTTAATGAGATGTTGTGTTGTAAATATAAAGGATCTTATTGACTGTTGTTGTGAGCCAATGTTTTTAGGTGAGTGGACAGGGAAAGGCTCTGTGGTTTTGCTTAAGGTAAGAGAAAATGTAAATGTATTTCTCTGCAGTTCTATTACAGCTTTTTATATTTATGTTAGTCCCAGGGAACTCATGTTAAGCAAAGGAGAAATTCCTGAGTATCCTTCCTATTGAAAACATTATGTTCCTTTCAGCTGCAACACTGAAAATGTGCCTTCTACATCACAAAGGGAGATAAAAGAATATTTTAATAAAAGGATGACCCTCTCAGTAAAAATGCTATTTTCCCCCTGTGCAGCACGTAACACCTGCTGTCTCCCTATAAAACAAATGATTGATTCTGAATCACTTTGTATGGCAGAGTTACCTTGGGAACAAAATCGTGTACCAGCTGTGTCACAGCCATCACTCAGCAATTAGCTGAGCTGGTCCTCAAGCAGAAACAATGTCACTTTATCTCACAGGTCAAAGATTTCAGGTCAAAAGAACACAGTTCTCTATTTAATTTTGTATGTCTAAGTCAGTCTGCAAAATGCTGCAGAGACTTMTGGGGAAAAGTAAGAGGAAATCTCATTCTGTTGCACAGATTTAATAAACTGAAAATGGCCAAAATTAAATATTGCAAACAAACTTGTTCTCTGAAAAACATATTTCACTTTCAATACTGAGGCAACAGACCTTCCTATAAAATGGTACCCAGCTGCTAGATGAATCCTATGATAATTATGACAATCACAGACCTCATGATCTTAGAGGTCCTTTCCAACCTAAATTATTCTGATCCACAAAATCAGTCTTATGCTTGTAGCATAAGACAAAAGGTTGGCTTAATTCTTGAGTATTCTGTATTTTGAAAAAAAAATGCTAATTTAATCAATTCAGGATCCTTTATTAGTGAAACTAACACTGCTCAGACAGCTCAAGTGGTGACTTCATAAGATTATATTTGCTGTATCGACCTCCAACTTCCAAAAGCACAGTGATTTTGCTATTTTGTTTATAAACCCTTCCTGAATGGTGGGACCCCAGCTCCCTTAGTAAAGAATTCTATTTTACTGAAGGCTTACAAGTCTACACTAATACTTTGAGATTACACCTTCCCTTATGAACCTTGATGCCTAGGCATGGCTACAGAATAAGAGTGCAGGAGGTGCAGGAGTGCAGGTGCAGTGGTTTTTTTACAACCCCATCCATTCCTTCTCTCTCTTTCACACACCAGGATAGCAGTGAGAGGAGCAATCAGTCAAATTTTTCTGGAGTTTAGGAAAAAAAAGGCAGCACCATGCCAGCCCTAAAAGTATACCACTCCAACTATTATGAGTGACAGCTTGCAGCAAGTTCAGTCTGGAGCCCTGGGCCTGAGCTTGGTCTTTGAAATAGTTTTACACACTTCCCTAAAACTGTAGGAAGAGTTTTGCTAGAGGGGTCTCTTGAGGTCTAGCAGAGTCCCCACCTGCTAGCTCTCATCCTTTTACTTTTGCAACACATCCTCCCCACCACTACAGCTTTTGCAAATGTGAAGGTGATGATGCAGGGCAAAGTGGAGATGGGTACAAAACACAATGAATACAAAAGCAGGTAACCAGCAAGTTGTAATCATCAACCTTGATGACCGAAGAGTGAAATGTGTGAAAACCAACAAATCATCTGGATTTCTAGCAACCTTCTAACAGGTGCATGGCAGCTACCCACGGGTAACAAGGCTTCTTTGTTCTATAGCTCCAGCTTCCCAAGTTCAAGCAATGGCCTAGGAATGTGCAATCACTGCCAGAGGTCACACTCTGCTTTACAACCATCACTGATAGTTCCTTGCAGTGCAGAGATATCACACTTGAGACAGGATTTTGTCTGAATGTATGGATAATCTCAAAATGGGAAGCTAGTCACCTAAAGGGTTTTATACTATTTTGGGGGGAGGCTTCTGGAGGGATAGGAAATATCAAAGAGACTTTTCGATGTGAGAAAGAAACAATCATTCATTGTTCCTTTACAACAAGGGTATTATGAAAAAGATGAGTTGGGTTTGTTTTAACAGTGACCTGCAGAGCAGAATTGCAGTGATCTTTATCAGATTTAACTGTTAACTCTGTCTTTCTAAATATCACTGGATTTGTATGTTTGGGAGCCTAAGAAATATTCACACATAAGATGGTATCCACAGTCTGTTGATTGATAGAAAATATTGTGTATTATTTGCAGAGGAGGAAGTAAATCATCTATTGCTAAAGAGATAAAGCTACAACAAAATTAAGGACTAGTCAAGGCTGTAAGGGATGGGTTAGGAAAGGATTAATACTAACAGTAACAAACATTTCCTTCCTGCAATGGAGAAGCCTCCAATTAAGATAAATGCACAATTTTTGTGGTATTCTAACATGAAACAGTTAATATTGCATAAAAAATCCTCTACATTTTGAAATATCTGACAGAGATGAAAGAAGTAACATGTAGAGGTAAATTTTTATCTTTGATGACCTGTCATGAAATGTATTGAGTACCAGCTGCTGTGAATTTAATTTCAAAGTTGTTTTTGACAGCTTGTTCCAATTATATCCTTATTGAAAGGCTAGATTTTTGGTAGATTGACAAGTTTCCTTTTTATTTTTACCTTCTAATGAGCAAAACAATCTGTTACAGTATATTGATCCAGCTTATTTATTTCTGGATATTTAAAATATGGTCTGTTGTCCTTCTCTTCAGATACTCTTACCACCTGCAGCACAGGAATAAATATACTTGCATTTTCAAAAATAGGTGGGGGGAAAGGTCACTTTTAAGGAATTAATGCTTTTTCTGTTAAATGAAACTATATTAAGAGCTATGGGCTTGTATTACTGAGAGGATTGAAGTATTTGAATGTGTATTGACATAGGCACACTAAGGGTCATTAGCCCCCTCCAGAAACACAATAGACCATATAGCCTCATTAAATTGTATAGATTATAACTAATATTTAGATTCTATGAATATCTATTGGCCAGGTTCTGAGCAGCGCATGAAGACCTGATTGAGGATATCACAGCTGCAGAGTCATCCTGGGGGAGTGATAGTAGCACATGCAGAGTGTGGGAGCAACAGAGACAGTGCCTGCATCCATTCAGTTTCAGGAAACACCACCAACACAGGAGGGCTTCTCAAAGGATTGGAGACAACAGTCACAGCTAGTAGCAGGGGACATTTTGAATGAGGCAAAGAAATCATTACTAAAGCAGGTTTAGGCACTGTCCAGAGAAGTGACACAATCACCATCCTTGGAAGTTTTTAAAACTGCCCAGAATGAGGCCTTGGCCAACCTGATCTAGCTTGGCAGTTAGCTCTGCTTGGAACAGTTGACTACCGGAGACCTTCCAGCCTAAATCCTTCTCTGAGTCCATGTTTTTTTAGGAAGAAGCTATCAATTAAATAAACCACTCTCCCAGGCAGCAGAGAGGCCATTCTGATCATCCAGCACATTGGAAATCCAGAATACATCCCACTTGCTGGGGAGAACTTCAGAAAGGCCTGAAAGGAACCAGAGTGGTTGAATGGCACTGCAAAAGAAACAAGAGCAAGGACTACTATGATCCTTCAGTAATGAGGAAAAAGGAAGGATAATCAATACTGCTGGATTAAATGTAGATGTATCCCAGGACTGTCCAGGCAGGAAAACTACGAATAAATCTTTTTTAAATGCTTCTGGAGATGAAAGGCAGAGAAACAATCAGCAGAAATAATAAGGAAAGAGGATACAGAAGAGACAGAGAAAAAATAACTCAGCTGTAGCAAAAATACTTATCACCAATTTACCATTTCTCTACCATTTCCATCTTACAGGATACATGAAGGATCAATATACTGTAACATGAAACCAGTTCAGGAATACAAAGTTTTCCTAAAGTTTAAGACAGAAATGCTGCAAATGAACCAGCAGAAAAATTCCCAGAATAAAAATTCATGAGGTTAAAAGAAAGACCTAGTCCTGAGATAAAAAACAAAAATGCCAGATTGTGACTGATGGTATAATTGATGGAGTACAGTTGATAGGGATAATTCAGCAACCAGGGCTGGGCCTCAACTTTGTTGATATATTAATTACATTATATTTTCATTTAACGTGCTTTTTCTGATAATTTAATAGTGGTGCAAAGTATTAATACTATTGCAGCTAATGTAGCATCCTAATGAGATGAATCAGATTATGTCCATAACAAGAATTTCCACCTGTGTGAGCATTCGAATTTCCATTCTGTGAAACAAGAATGGAGATTTCAAAAATACACCTGTGGCTTTGCATACCACACATGAAAATGCACACATTCACATGGAACATCATTAATGCTGCAAGACTGCATTCCTAAGCATTCAGCTCAGGACATATTTCCACAGTAAATATGTGTCCTTGCTTGTTTATCTTGTAGTCTGAGCGTTAAAAAGGGAATAACTCACCACTTTTTTTTTTTTCTTTTAAAGCTTGTAATAGAATATTTACTTCCCTTTTTCAGGAATCAAAAGAAGGACAGAATAACACAAGTTAAGGTGGAAAAGACTATTGGAGAGCCAGAAAGGCCAAAATAGTTGCAATAAATAAGAAATAAATTTTGTATGCATGGTAAAAGCACTCTTTGTTTATTCTGATGGGATAATGTGCATTCATACTTTAGTAGTATATAATATAGATTAAATTTATTGATAGTCCTTAAAAGCGTGCAGTATTTTCCATCTGTTCATGTAATGGGATGGAGAATCAGAAAAGCATAAGAATTTCATCAAATGCTTTGGTGTTAGAAAATGCTGAACACATTCAGCTCCCATTTAACTTTAGGATGGTTGATCAGAATTTAAAAACTTTGTGCTATGGACAAGGAGATAACAATGCTTAAGTTGATACAGTTGATTAAAAAAAATACTATGCCTTCATCTAATACAACACCTCCTCCCCTCCCCACCACGTACTAAAATTCAATGAACCCTTCCTGTATCTTCAAAAATTACTGGGAACAGATAAACCAGATAATATAATTATTTTTAAAATATCATAAATTAAATTAAAATCAGATTTTTTGGTGTTTTTTGCAATGATATGCCTAAACATTTCTGACAGATTGTTGTTCAGCTTGAAATAGTTTCTGGTAACTTCCCTCTGTATGGTAGATGATTCTACCATCAGGTACCCATCCTTCATTGACAATTTTCAGTTTTCAAATATGAGCACAAAAATCCAGATTATATTTCCCCCATTTTTTCCCATTTATTATTCTAAGTGTCCTTATTTTGCTTTTTGAGAAAAAAAAAGTGTTAATGTAAGCTCAGGCATTCTTTATCCCAAAGTAATTCTGTTATTTTGAAGAAGGAGAAGAGTGTACACAGTCCCCTATTAAAGGAGACGAAATATTGAGTATTTTGCAGTTCATTGCTTGAAAAGAGTGCACTAAAAAATCAATTTGACTAATTGAATATAGTGCTAGAATGTAGTTAAATGTCTTTAGACCCCATCCAACAAAAAGCAGGTCTTTTTATTTACTTACACATATTCTATCAGATTTAAAATATGTCAACTAATACTTTATTTCACTGCTAGAAAAGCTTTCTGCTCTGCAATCTAAATTTCTCTTCTTTTATTATAATTTTATTATCTTATCCTTAATAATGTTGCTCTGTTTTGGTGTTAATGTTTTAACTACTTCCAGAATGAAGTAATGGGTTTTAAACAAGACATACAGGCTGTTATTGCTTTGCTTTGTCATCTATTTTCTCAGAACTGAGATAATTTTTGCTCTTTGCTTTCAAATCTCCCCAGGATGTCAATACTGGATAACAAGAACAGCCAAACGAGATTGCACATAGAGCCTTTGTTGTTTAACAATCACTTAGAGTGCCTATTCTTTTCCTGGTGTGAGATGTTCTTCTTCTTCATGTGCCAAACAAAACTTGGCAAAACACTTGGCTGCACTCTTTCTGATTTGTTGTCATTGCCTAGTCTCTTTCAGACTTTATATTGCTGAAAGGCAAGGATACTTGGGCAAAGTCAATTTAACCCTCTCTTCATGTTGTGCAGCTCAAGGGGGAAGTAACCATCTGCGGGAGCAACTTGGAAGGACTCCCGGTGTGATAAAGTGGGAATAGCAGTTGTTTGAGAACAGCCACAGTGCCTTGTTATAATTTTTATTCACCACTCAATCAGGTGGCATTCTAAATTCTTTTTTAAATAGACAACTTTCATTTGAAGAGAGTATTCTCTAAGCATGTGCAATTTGCCACTGTCTTTATTGGCTCTTTCACTTATTTATCTCAAAAAGTACCACCCTCATCTTGGCTCCAATAGGAAAAATATGCAAGGG
>CADDXX010001236.1:45684-60398 GCA_902810485.1 Alauda arvensis | reverse complement strand
TGCTCCAGCAGCTCCAGCTCCTGGACCCCAGGACCCCCGCGCTGGAGGCAGCTCCGCAGGTGGGGTCTCACCTGTGCATCCATTTGGGGGCTGAGAGCCCAAATCASCGTGTCCAGGAGGCGGAGCAGCCCAGAGCCGCGGGAAGAGCTCCATTTTCCCATTTCCCAGCCCCAGGAGCGCTCCCTGTTCCCGTTCCCGAGCCCCTGGAGCGCTCCCCTTTCCCATTTCGGAGTCCCGGGGAGTTCTCCCTGTTCCCATTCCCGAACCCCAGGAGCGCTCCCTGTTCCCGTTCCCATTCCCGAGCCCGGGGAACTCTCCCTTTTCCCATTCCCCAGCCCCAGGAGCGCTCCCTATTCCCGTTCCCATTCCCCAGCCCCAGGAGCGCTCCCTGTTCCCTTTTCCCGTTCCCGGAGCCGCCGGGAGCCGCGCATCCCTCCCAGCCCCGGCTCCTCCTCAACCTTCGGGCTCTCTCTTGTGGCTGCTCAGCCCCGCTGCAGCCTCTCCGCCACCGTCCCGGCTCCGTGTGCCCTCCCCGGGGTCCCCTCCAGCCTCTCCCGGTGTCCCCACCCTCCCTCCTTCCCACGGGAACAGCCCCGGGACTGGGACAAGCAGCGAGGGACAGCGGGACGCGACCCTGCCCAGGCGGTGGCTGCCGTGCTGTGCCCGTCCCGCGGCTCCGTCCGTCCAGCCCAGCCCATCCCAGTCCATCCCAATCCATCCCAGTCCGTCCCAGCCCATCCCAGTCCGTCCCACCCCATCAGCACAGCCCGGCACCAACCCATCCCAGCCACCTCTCCCTCCCCGCTCTCTCCCACTCGCAGCCTCGCCCCCGCTTTTTCCGTGGGTGGCTCCCGGCTGTAATTAAGAGCCTCCTCCCCCGTCTCCTGTGGAAGCCCAGGAAAGCCCCTCTCGTCCTCTCTCTCTCCTTTCTCATTTGATTTTTGTCCCCCCCTTCCCCGCGGCACAGAAAGGGCTGACAGCGCTGCGAGACCGGGCTCTTTTGCATTTCTGAGTTGGTTCTGTTAATTGGAAGGAGGGTTAAGAATCTGCAAGGTCGTTTCAATCTCCGCCTGACCTTCAGAGTAATCCTCTCTGCCAACACCAGAGCGTGTCATTAAAATGAGGCCCCTCTCCCGCATCCCGGCATCCCTTTATTCTCTCCTTGCGCACATTAATTGCTCATAAGTTGATTTGATCTCCCCATTCCGCGAGGAGTAAATTGCCCTCTTATTTCGCCATTTTCATCCTGTTTTCTTAATTAGGCCCTTCAAAATCTCCAGGGCCTCCGCCGGGCCTCGGGGCCTCGTCCTGGGAATAAATTTTGATCGGAGCCTGATAAGGAGCGAGCGGAGCCCGGGCTGGAACAATGTCACGGGCTCCCCTCCCTCCCCTSGCGCTGTTCTCCCGACATGAAAAGGCTATCAGTTTTTTCTCTCTGTGTTAATATAGGAAATAATTCACACTCCAGGCGTTGTTCTCCATTTAGTGCTCACACTCCCCTGATAAATCAAATCGGGGGTTCTTTTATTTATTTATTTAATTTTTTTTCCCCTCTCTCTGAAGTGTCTGGAGCCACTCGCTCCTTCTCCCTCCCCTGCCCTGCCCCGCTCCACCACCTTCAGCCTCTTCTGCCTCTTCTTTCCCCTCCTTCTCCTTTTAATAAACTTTCCCAGATGAGCCCCTGTGATTTTCCCAGCCTGGGAAGTCTCATTTAAGGTGGATTTTCTGGCTTTTTTTGCCCCCTCCTGTGCGTGTTTGACACCAGCACCGAGGGCAGGGGGAAGCTGCCACGTGCCAGACGCGCTTTGGGATAAGTTTTACCTCAGCAGGACACTTTAAAAGTTAATTTTTACTGGCCAGGGGAGTCCCCAAAACCTGCCTGGACCCCAGAAGAGTTCTGCAGAACCCCGAGGTGATGCTGGTGCAGCCTCCAGGACAAAGAAGAAGCTGCCACGCTCCAGGGATGTTGTAAATAAATATATTTTTTTTAATGATTCTTCTTCCATTCCAGTTCATTCTTTTATACATTTATTTATAAAACAGTAGTAAAATTTTTTTAATCAGAGCACAGTGCATTAAAAAAAAAAAAAAAAAAAAAAAAAAAAACCAAACAAAACTCCCAAAAAGATTAAAAAAAAAACAAACTGTTTACTCACAGCCAAGGGGAGACTTCTCGTGCTGAGCAGTGGCCAGGGCACCCTAAAGCCACAAAAATCCCAATTTCCTGTGGGATTTCGTGCACCCAGCCCCTCTGAGGGCACAGAGCCGTGGCTCTCCCACGCCCACAGGTCCCCAGCAGGGCCAGGGGTGACCCTGGTGGGGACAATTCCCCTTCCAGGCACTGATGGCAGCACACAGAGGGTGCCAAGGCCTCCTGTGAACACCCCCAGGCTCCAGCTCCGAGCCCCCCCAGGCTCTGCAAGGGGCTCCTGGATCGTTCTGTCCCCCAGGTGAGCACCTGGAGCCCCTCCCTGTGTCCCCTCAGGTGCCTCCCTGCTCCCTGCCCTGCTCCAACCCCTCCTCCTCCTCCCACCTTCTGCACTTCCCCGCACCCTCACGTCCCAAAAGCCCAAATCCAGGGCTCTCCAACCCCAAATCCAACCCCCAGGGGCCACCTCTGTCCCCTCCCCAGGGCACAGAGTGACCCCCACCCACGGGGGAACAATCACCAAGGGCTCTGCTCTCCTCTCCTCCTCTCCCTCACCCAACCCATGGAGCGTTTTCCCTGGGATCAGCCTCCCCCAGCCTCCCCCAGCCTCCCCTGCCTCCCCCAGCTGCGTTGGGAGGTCAGGAGCAGAGGCAGAGGCCAAACTGGTGCCACTGGGAAGAGGAAGAACCCCCAGACTCCCAGCTGGGAGCAGGTTTGGCAGCTGGCACCAACCATTCCCTGCTCACAGCCCGGCCCACGTGGGGCAGCACTTCCCAGGAGTATCCCCAAAAAAAACATCCAGAAGTGTAAAAACCCTTTTATCCTGCCAGGAAAGAGCCTGGGCTGGGGCAGGGACTCTGTGGGGACACCCCGAGGGGGCTCAGGGTCACCTGGCTGCCCTGCCCAGAGATTTTGGGGTGCTGGGTGCTGCCCCACAAGGTTGGGGTGGGTGGAACATCAAACCCCCCTCCCCAATTCCAGGTGTTGTGGATTCCACCCCCCCCTATGGTGCCACATTAATGACCACGCGCTAATTAACACCTCGTGACCCCCCAGAGGCAAAGAGTGCTCCTGGAAAGGAGGAACTGGATGGACTGGGAAGCACCCAGGGGCTGGGCAAGGCTGGGTGGGGAGGAAATCCCAGAGCACGGCGAGGAGACCCCAAAAAGCTGACAAAAAACCTCATCCCTCCCCTGCCAGGGGCACCTCCCTGGGCAAGGGCAGCCCCAGGAGGGCTCTGCTGAAAGGCAAAGCAGCCCAGGCTGTGGGATGTGCAGCCAGGCCAAAGCCAGCAAGGTCCATCCCCTGCTCCTGGCACCGAGAAGCCGCCGAGGACGCGGTGGCACAGCCCCTGTTGCATAGAGAAAAACCCTGGGAAGGTTCAAGTGCGTGGTTGGGACGGGCTCCTCGTGCCAGGAGCGTCCTGAGCCTGTGCCCAGCCTCGTCCCTGCCCCGGCAGCAGCTGTCCCCCATCACAGCATGTCTGCGTCCTCCATGCTGAAGCTGCTGCGGCGGCTGCTGCCCTTGGAGGCCTCGGGGGACATGGCYGAGAACAGGGGGTCAGAGGCCAGCGGCAGCATCGTGTCCTGCATCAGCATCAAGTCCAGCTCCTTCTTGGACAGGGATGGGAAGGAAGTGCCGTGGCCGGGCTCCAGGCTGTCCGGGAAGCCCTGGGAGCCGTCGTCGAAGCTCAGGCTGTGGGTGAAGTCCAGCTGGTGGTAGGGGGACTGGGGAGGGGCGGGCAGGGCTGGCGCTGCCTGGGAYTCGGCCTCCAGGGACTCCAGGGACGGCAGCAGCGGCTCCAGGGTCCCCTCGTCCCCGCTGGCCTCCTGCTTCACCGCCTGCTGAGCCAGCTCGGCCACGTTGACACCCGAGGGCGACGAGGTGGGCAGCCCGTGGACACGTGCCTGCATCTCCAGCTCCTGCCGAGGGGACAGCACAGGGGCTGTGGTGGCASTGTCACACTCAGGGACATGGCACAGGGGCTGTGGTGGCAGTGTCACACCCAGGGACACAGCACTGGGGTGTTTATGGGGTGTCACACTCAGGGACATGGCACAGGGACATTTATGGGGTGTCACACTCAGGGACATGGCAAAGGGGTGTTTATGGGGTGTCACACTCAGGGACACAGCAGGGCTTTGGTGACAGTGTCACACTCAGGGACATGGCACAGGGGCTTTGGTGACAGTGTCACACTCAGGGACACAGCACAGGGACATTTATGGGGTGTCACACTCAGGAACAGGCACAGGGGCTTTGGTGACAGTGTCACACTCAGGGACATGGCACAGGGGCGGTGGTGGCAGTGTCACACTCAGGGACATGGCACAGGGGCTGTGGTGGCAGTGTCACACCCAGGGACACAGCACAGGGACATTTATGGGGTGTCACACTCAGGGACACGGCACTCAGGGACACGGCAGGGACTGAGGAGCTCCCAGGGAAGGAGGCCCTGGAAGATCCATGGTGACCCATGCAGGTCTGTCACAACACTTTGCTCCTGGTGCCTTCAGGCCACGCTCTCATGGGGCAGCACTGAGGGGCTGCAGGGGCTGCAGCAGAGGCAGGGCAGGGCCCAGGGGCAGTGCCCAGGGGCAGGGCAGGGCCCAGGGGCAGTGCCCAGGGGCAGGGCAGGGCCCAGGGGCAGGGCAGGGCCCAGGGGCAGTGCCCAGGGGCAGTGCCCAGGGGCAGGGCAGGGCCCGGGGGAGCTCACCTGGATGCGCAGCAGCAGCTGCTTGTTGGCCATCTCCAGGCGCCGCGAGTGATTCTCCAGGTCCCGGGACCTCTGCAGGTCCTTCTGCATCCTCTTGATGTAATCCACCGACGCCTTCAGGATCGTCCCCTTGTTCCAGCGCACGTCCCTGCCAGCCACGGGGGAGAGGGGAGATGGGCCTGGCTGCCAGCAGCGTGGCCCCTCACCCTCCTCCTCCTCCTCCTCCTCCTGCCCCAAAAAGGCAGCCCAGGGTACGCACAGGTCGTTGGCTTTGGGGATCAGCATTCCCAGCTCCTTGATGCGGTCGTTGATGTTGAACCTCCGCCGCCTCTCGACTGCGGGGGAGAGCAGAGGGGTGGGAGTGAGGAGGCAGCGGGAGCAGGGAGGGCTCCCTGTGCCTCCCACGTGCCCCACGTCCCTCTGCTGGTCCCCTCTGGAATGGGGGAGCTCAGCTCAGGAGCCAGCCCTGCTCCAYCCCTGATCTCCTCCCCAGGCAGGAGGGATGTTGTGCCAGCAAACCCAGATGTTTTCTGCATCAGAACATCATTCCAGTCACTTTAACTTGATAATTCATCCCTATAAACATGGCAGCTGGGTCTGTTTCTAGAGTGAGYTTGTGAATCATTGTCTGGGGATGAYTGTCCAATTCCTCACTGAATTGGAATTGTYCAGTTCCAGGTTYATCAGCTGTTTGCAGGCTCTGAGGTGTCCCCTGTGCCCCRTTCTGCACAGCAAGGAGGGGGCTCAGGGGGGTCTTTCCTCAGCTGGGATGGGAAGGGGGACCCAGCTCAGGGAAAAGTGGGGATGATGAGGATGCAGAGCGATGGGGGAAGGAGAGGAAAGGCACGACTCACTCAGGTTGTGATTGTCCTTCTTCTGGCGCTCCTTGGCCAGGGCTCGGCTCTCGGCGTCTGCAAGAGACCCWCGGGGTCACCCAGAGGGGACAAGGGGACACCTCACCCCACCAGGGCTGGCCCTGGAGCCTCTGCACCCCGTGGGGACTGCGTGTGTCACTCTGGGGCCAGCACCGACCTGTGAGTTCCCTCTTCTGGGTGAGGTCAGCAGGGCAGGAGCTGCTGGTGACACCAACGAGCGACGCCGTCACCTGCGGGTCCCCGCTGTAGACATTCATGTGGCTGCTGGACATGGGCAGCTGGGAAGCAGAGGGACAGCTGGGTTAGCTCCGTGCAGGGCTGGGGACACCCAGCTGGGATGGGAGTGCACAGCCTGGGCAGCTGGAATTGTCTTTCCAGGTGTTTAAAGCGGCTTTCAGCAGAGGAGAAAAGAAAACGGGACTTCAAAGGGCACGGCTGATCCCCTCCCGTGGGCAACATCTGGAATAGGGCAGGTGAATCACATCTGGGGAGGGCTGGGCAGGATAGATCCCACTGGGAGGCTGAGCTGGGGCACGGTGCTGCTCCGGGCAGGGAAACCTCTCCTGGCCCTCCCATCTCCCCACCCTTGCTCCCTTCTCATGCTTCTCTCCCACCTCTTTTAAAAGGCTTTTAAAAAAGGGCTTTTAAAAGGGTTCTCAACTGTCCTCAAGAGGCAAAAACCCCAGAGAACTGATTCTTGTGGGTGTTGCTGTCTGCAGGGACAAGGCTGCCTCGGGCAGCCACCGAGGCTCCGCAGTGGGGCTGTGGCACGAGGTCCCCTCAGTGCCACCCCTGCACCCACCAGCACAGGAGCTGTGTCACCCCCTCCCTGCCACCCCCCACTCACCGTGTTGGGCATGTGACCCACAAGGACAAGGGCTGTCACCCCCCTCCCTGCCACCCCTCACTCACTGTGTTGGGCATGTGCACCTCGGGGTTCATGTAGCCCAAAACGTCATCCAGCCTCATGATGTCATCGATGACCTCATCGAACTGAGAGAGAGAGAGAGGAGAGGAAAAACGCCAAGTTCCCGCGGGCTGCCCTTCCCCASCCCMYCAGGTGTGCCCAGGTGACCCCTCCTCACCTCCCTCTCGGGGTTGGAGCCGATGTTGAGCATGGCCATGGGGCTGTTTGGGGCACTGTTSCCCGCCGAGGAGGACAGCACGTGGCCGGGCCGCACGCCGGGGGACGCGGCCGGGGGCGGCTTGGGAGAGTGGCTGGCGGGGCTGACGTGGGCTGCAAACTTGTTCCCGTAGGTCTCCGACAGGTAAGCCTGCACCTTCTTGTCCCTGGACTTCTGCAGGTGGTAGCTGGTGGGGTTCTCCAGGTACGACTGCACCTGCAAGGACAAAACCCATCAGGGTGGGCTGTGCCAGCCCCGCTCAGTGGGGAAGGGGACACACACACACACACACCCCACGGTACCTTGAGCACCTCTCCGGGCACGGGAGGTGGGGACTGGAAGTGCACGGGGGTGTTGATGGCGGGGCTGGAGGCCACGGGCATGCGCTGCTGCTGCATGTAGCTCATCATCATCTGCTGCTGCACCCGCTCCCGCTCCGCTTCCTGCTGCGCCTGCTGCTTCATCAGCTCCATGCGCAGCCCGATGCGCGACGCCATGGCGCTGCCTCCCGGGGCTGCAGGGGTGGGTTTGCACCAGTTAAATCCTTCTGTGTGTTGGTTAACACTTGTAGTTTTGTTGTTCAAACTCTCAGGAATTCACCAAATTACTTAGGTAAAAGTAGGGGTGGAGGGGTGGGCTGTAATGTAYTGCTAGATGTAGGGATGTATTTGCACCAGTTAAGTTGTTCTGTGTGCTGGTTAAATTCCCTGTGATTTTATCAGAACGCTTGGAGTTTTGGTATTCGAACTCTTTGGGAGTTCACCAAAGCTACTGAGGTAAAAGGAGGCTGCAGTCATGCAGGGGTGGGCTGTAATGTACTGCTAGATGTAGGGATGTGTTTGCACCATATTTATTTAAAGCTTGGAGTTTTGTTACTCAAACTCTCAGGAATTCACCAAAGCTACTGAGGTAAAAAGAGGCTGCAGTCATGGAGAGGTAGACTTTGTAATGTAGTGGTAGATGTAGGGATGTATTTGCATGAGTTAAGTTGTTCTGTGTGCTGGTTAAATTCCCTGTGATTTTCTCAGAACGCTTGGAGTTTTGTTATTCAAACTCTCAGGAATTCACCAGAGCTTCTGAGGTAAAAGCAGGACTAAAATAAGAACTGAAGAGCTTGAGAAACTGAGCACCAAGAATGCAAACTTCAGGTAAAAGTGAGCTCGATGTAGTGACAGACTTTGACTAATTAAGTGCCTTGAAGGGTGCGTGCCAGCCTCGTGGACGAAGTGAAATATCCAATTAAATAATSAGTGATTGTGTGAATATGCACCCCAGAATCTGTAACTGTTGCTCACTGCAAACAATCGAGTAGCTTCCACACAACCCCATCCGCTTACTACACAAAAGCCCTTTTCTCCTACAGATAGAAGCACTACATTAATTAATTAATTAATTAATTAATTAATTAATTAATGCATTGGCAAAAGGAAAGCAAAATTGGTGAAGGTGAAAGCACTGCACCCCGGGCAGGGGGAAACTGAGGCACGCAGGGATGTCCCAGAGCTGTCACAGGGGCTGGTGGCTGATCCAGGAGCATCCTCCTGCCTGGATGGCTCTGCCCTCCTGCTCCCACCGCCCAGCCTGGCTGCCACAAACCCCTCCCGACAGAAAAACAGCACTGAGAAAGCTCCAAAGCACCCCCAGGAAGCCGCAGAGAAGGGGAACTGCCCGAGGATGAGGATGAGGATGGGGAAGGGGCGGCCAGAGCCGGGATTGACACGGAGAGGGGAGGGAAATTCAGGGGCYGGCAGGAAGGGAACGCAGCACTCACCCCGGAGCCACTTCCCCACCGCGGCAGCGGCGAAAAGGCGAAAGGGAAAGCGAGGGGAGGGCAGGAAGAAAAGGCCGGCGGGTGCCAGGAGCCGGGGGCTGCCGAACCCCCCGTGTGCAGCCCGAACCCCCCGTGTGCCCAAGGGCGCCTCGGGCTGGGGCCGAACAAGGGCAGCTCTGTGCGGGGCCCGTGCGGGCTCGGGGGGGATCTCGGGGGGAGATCCGAGCCACAGAGCGGCCCTTGTTCCCCCGGACAAAGGGGACGGCGGCCCGGCAGGGCTGCGGGATGCGGGGGCACCGGGAGCCGCCGCTTCCCCGCGGGATGCGGGAGGAGCCGGAGCATCCCCGGGAGAGCGGAGAGCAGAGCGGAGCTCCCGGGGAACGGGAACGGGCGGCGGGGGAAACCCGGGTGAAGGCGGAGGGGGTTTTTTTTGGGGGGGGTTTATTTTGCTTAAATTTGTTTGCGTTTTGTTTAAACGCGAGTTCAGAGATGGGTGACAGCCACCCAGAGACGGTGACAGCCACCCAGAGAGAGCCGGTGCCACGCGAGGGCCGGAGGGGAAATTCAACCGAGGCAACGCAGATTGACACAGCTCGAGAGAGAGCGGCTATTGAGMGGCCAGGGGAAGGGAATTAATTATTCATGGTGGCCTGGCCCAAGGGGGATGGGAGCCCGGGGACAGCGATCCGCTGGGGATGCGGGAAGGGGAGGGATGTGCAGCATCCCGGGGGTGTTGGGATCAGCAGGAGCCTGGGAAAGACCCCAGTGAGAGCCCCCAGAGGATGGAGCAAGGTTAAATTTAGGGGGAAACCCCCCCAGCTGAGGCCCACGGGGGAGGYACAACCCCAAACCAAGGCTGGATTAAGGGGGGAAACCCCCAGCCGGTGCCCACGGGGGAGGTACGACCCCGAACATGAAGGGAAAAGGGAGAGGCTTTTCCCAGGAAGGGCTGGCACCTCGTGGGTGTTGTTCYCACTGAGCCCTGCTGGCCCCGGTGCCACCACCCGGCCCGGCTGCAGGACCCCTCCCCAAAAAAAAAAAACGGGGGTGGGGAGAGTGAAGAAACTCCCGAGAAAAGCTGCAGAAAATGAGGATGAGGATGGGGAAGGGTGGTCAKGGCTTGGCTTGGTGAGGGGAAGGGGGTGGAAATTAGGTCAGGTTTAAAATAACCCCTTTGGTTCTGCTTGGCTTCTCCCCCACCCCCAAAAGCGCCGAGCAGCTTCTGCTTTCGCTCTGAGTCAGCCCCGGCAGGAGGGCGGCAGCGGGACACGATGGGGACAGACCCGGGGCCCAGCCTGGGGACACGTCCCACCCTCCCCTGACCCAGAGGAGCACAGGGAACGGCAGCTCCATCCCGGCGTTCCTGAGCCGGAGCCATCCCAGCACCAGCGGCAGCCCCAAACTGGTCCCTGCTGGGAGAACCCAAGCCAGCCTTGTCCCTGGAGGCTGCGACACCCACCAGAATCAGTTCTCCGGCTTTTTTCCCCCCTTGAGGACAGTTGGGAAGCCTTTTAAAAAGCTTGGGGAGGCGGGAGAGAGGCACGGGGTGAGGAGACAGAAAAACCAGGAGAGGTTTCCCCAGGCTCATCCCGGCGCACAGGGAGGCCCGGAGGGGGAGATGGAGCAGCAGGGAAGGGGATGGAGGGGTGGAAAAGGAAGGAAAACCTGGATGATCCCAGCCCATCTCCACATCCCTGTGCCTGTCCCTGCCTGCAGGAACGCGGGGCAGTGCAGGCTGCAGCCCTGCTCCATCAGCACCTCCAGCCGGGGCCAGGGAATGCCATCTCCCCCCCAAATATCYCGGCTGCTCCTCAGCAGCGCGGTTATTTCTGGCCCTCTCCCCGCCGGGGGTGTGATTTCAGCAAGAACCCGACGTCCCGGCACTGGCACTCGGGGCTGGCTCCAGCTGGAGGATCCCCAGAGCTGCTCCCAAACCTTCCCAGCACTCCACGAGCCCCCGAGCTGTCCCTGAGCCCCGCGGTGACAGCGCTGGTGACACGGGGGTGGCTGCTCAGCAACGCCGGGGACATCGAGCGCTGCCCCGCAACGGCGGTGACAGAGCGGTGTCACCTGCCCGAGCCGCCAGGGGACACCCAGCGCCACCTGAAGGGACACAAGAACACCTGGGAGAGCCCCGGCAGCGTCCCCAGGCTCAGGTGTGGCTGACACATCCCAGCCGCCCGCAGGCATTTCCCAGATTTAGCCCCGCGGGGGGATCGCGTTACCCTTGGCAGGGGAGGAGGTGGCACCGCGACAGTGCCAGGCACGGCCAGGGCACGTCCTGCCAGTGCCACCCACCCTGCGAGAGCCCCGGCGAGCTGAGAGCCCCCCARACTCGCCCCACGCCCTCCCGTGCTCCGTTTCCCGGTCGATCGCGGCCGTTTTAGGAGCGGAAAAWTCAATCAGAGGCTGCGGGGGAAGCAGGAGGGGGGACAGGGCAGGGGACATCCATCCACCCAAACCCCAGAGCCCGCTGTGCTCCGGGGAACTGCGGGAAAAAGGAAAAGGAGAAGAAAGAAGTGAAAACAGCTCAGCAGCGGCCGGGCCCAGCCTGCCCCTCCTTCCTTCCTTCCTTCCTTCCTTCCTCGTTTTTCGGGTCCAAACACGCGCGGGGGTGGCGGGGACGGAGCACAGGGGACCCCAGGGCGGGCAGGCACAGCCCCCAAAGGCAGGGTCTGCTGTGATGGCACTGAGCTGTCCCTGAGCTGTCCCCGAGCTGTCCCCGAGCTGTCACCTCGCCACAAAGCCACCCCCGGGTGTGCCCCAGCCTGGGGACAGGCTCTGCTGTCACCCTGCAGGGTGGGGACAGGGGACAGYGAGGCTGGGGTCACCTGGGGGCAGAACAGAGGGGCTGGGGGACACTGCAGGTGGCAGAGGCAGCAGGTGACAGAAGGGCTTGGGGACCCTGCAGGTGCCACCAGGTCACAGAGGGGTTTGGAGACCCTGCAGGTGGCAGAGGCAGGAAGTCACACAGGGCTTTGGGGACCCTGCAGGGGGCTTGGGGACTCTGCAAATGGCAGAGCCAGCAGGTCACAGAGGGGTTTGGGGACCCTGCAGGTGCCAGCAGGTCACAGAGGGGTTTGGGGACCCTGCAGGTGCCACCAGGTCACTGCTCCCCCTCGCTCTGGGCCACCCCTGTGTTCCTCATTTTCAGCAGCCACCCGGGCTGCAGGGGAGGGGAAGTTGCAAAAAAAAAAAATAAAACAAAAAACAAACCCTGCAAACCTGCTCGGTTTTGTCACTGCAGCTCACGGGAGTGAGCAACGGGGCTGAGAGAAAAAGCGTGGAAAAACTGATGCAGCCACTGCCAGCGGGGAGGGGACAGGGCTGGGTGTGTCCCCTGGGGGCTGCAGGGACACCTCTGTCACTGCAGGGGATGGGGCAGGCAGGGATCCCTCAGCCCAGAGCGGGTGCAGAGCAAGCAGCCGGATTAGGGGTGGAAAAGAGGCTGGAAAAGGCAAAGTTCAGGGAGCTGGGAAGAAAAATGGAGAGAGGAAAGAGCCTGGAGTGCCAGGAAAAGGGGGAACGGCTTCAAACTGCCAGAGGGCTGGGATGGATGGGATTTTGGGAAGGAGTTGTTCCCTGGGAGGGTGGGGGGGAGCAGGGATGGAGCTCCCAGAGAGGCTGGGAAATGTGTGGGGGCAGTTCCTGGGACCCATCCCAGCTCCATCCAGAGGCTCCTTCCAATCCAGGACCTGTGTGGGACAGAATTCCTGGGATCCCTGGAACTCTTCCCACCCAGAAACTTCGTGGGGCAGAATTCCTGGGATCCCTGCGATCTCTCCCAACCCCATCCAGAGGCTCCTTCTCACCCAGGAGCTGAGTGGAGCAGAATTCCTGGGATCCCACAAACTCTTCCCACCCAGAAACTGTTTCGGGCAGAATTCCTGGGACCCCTGGGACCCATCCCAACCCCATCCAGAGGCTCCTTCCCATTCCTGGGATCCCACGAACTCTTCCCACCCAGGAACTGTATAGGGGCAGAATTCCTGAGACCCATCCCAGCCCCATCCAGAGACTCCTTCCCACCCAGGAACTTTGTGGGGCAGAATTCCTGGGATCCCTGGAACTCTTCCCACCCAGGAACTGTTTGGAGCAGAATTCCCGGGATCCCAGGGACCCATCCCAGCCCCATCCAGTGGCTCCTTCCCACCCAGGACCAACCCAGGAGCTGAGTGGGGCAGTTCCTGGGACCCATCCCAGCCCCATCCAGAGGCTCCTTCCCACCCAGGAACTTCATGGGACAGAATTCCCAGGATGCCAGGGACCCATCCCAGCCCCATCCAGAGGCTCCCTCCCCGCACTCCGAGCAGGCTGCCCCGGGAGGGAGCAGGAGCAGGAGCAGGAGCAGGAGCAGGAGCAGGAGCAGGAGCAGGAGCAGGAGCAGGAGCAGGAGCAGGAGCAGGAGCAGGAGCAGGAGCAGGAGCAGGAGCAGGAGGGGCTTGGCAGAGGCAGCCCGGGGTCAGTTGACAGCGGCAGCACCGAGGGGCTGAGTCACCGGCGCTGTTTTTAGCCGCGGCATCTCAGCAATGAGGAGCGGGCCGCTGTTAACAGCGCTGGGTCAGAGGCCAGATGCTTTCCCTGCCCCGCGTTAAACACCCAGCCTGCAAAAAAAGGGGATCCAGCAGCGGGAAAACACGGCCAGGGCTGGCTCCCAAACAGCCCTGCAG
Organism: Alauda arvensis; assembly: GCA_902810485.1. NCBI lineage: Eukaryota > Metazoa > Chordata > Aves > Passeriformes > Alaudidae > Alauda > Alauda arvensis. Next base: position 47,093 of record CADDXX010001236.1, on the reverse strand, counting down.
GGCTCGGGGAATCCGTGGAGGGCTCAGCATCGGGCTCTGCTGCCACTCAGGGCCGCGTGTCCTTTGTCGCGGTGTCACTGGATGGATAAAGGGCCATTAAAAACCCTCCGGGCGGTGCCGAGGAGAGCCCGGCTGGGCGTGGCAGCCATGAAGGGGTTAATGATGCACGCACAGCCTTGCCCCGGTGTCTCTCCACCCCCCAAAAACCCTCTTCTTTCGGCCCCCCAAAATCCCACGCAGCTGATTGACAGCTGCCCATCATCACCCAGCTGGGCAGGCTGGAAACTCCGGGTTTGGGGTGCAAGGAGAGGCAGGGGGACCCCCAAAAATCCCCCTCACGGAGGGGTCAGAGCCTCCAAAGCTGGGCAGGAGCCGTGATTGAAACACCACTGCCCGAGTGACCGGGAATTCACAGCCCCTCCTCGGCMGGAATTAAAAATAAAAGTGCGGACAGGCAGAGGATGGGCCGAGCCACCGCGGGGACTGATCCGGACACGGAGGGGACCGCGGTGACCTTGGAGGGGACGGGGCGGGCTCCAGGTCCTGCTCCACATCCCCGGAAAGGAGCGAGCGCAGCCCCGGAGGAAAAGCCCGGCTCGGGGTCACCGTGGGCCGGGTTTGGGTGGTGGCTTTTTTTTGGAAATGAGAGCGTAAATGAGCAATCAGGGGAACTGGCAGGGCGGCGCTGGGATCCAGCTGGGCGGCCAGGGCTCCAGGGGGATGGGACGGCACCGCCGCCCGCTCCAAAATCCGAGAAACCATCCCAGAAATTGGGGGGAAACAATCCCAGAAAGTGGAGAGAAATCATCCCTGAAAATGGGGAGAAACCATCCCAGAAATTGGGGAGAAACCATCCCTTAAAGTGGAAACCATCCCTGAAAAGTGGGGAGAAACTATCCCAAAAGTGGAAACCATCCCATAGAAAGTGGAGAGAAATCATCCCTGAAAGTGGAAACTATCCCAAAAGTGGAGGGAAGCCATCTCTGAAAGTGGGGAGGAATCCTCCCAGAAAGTGGAAACCATCCCTGAAAATGAGGAGAAACCATCCCAGAAATTGGGGAGAAACCATCCCTGAAAGTGGAGAGGAATCACCCCAGAAAGTGGAGAGAAATCATCCCAGAAAGTGCAAACCATTCCCAAAAAGTGAGGAGAAACCATCCCAGAAGATGGAACCATCCCTCAAAGTGCAGAGAAACCACCCCAGAAAGTGGGGAGAAACTATCCTAGAAAGTGGAAACCACCCCAGAAAGTGCAGATAAACCACCCCAGAAAGCGTCGATGCTCGCCAAAACCATCGCTGCCTCTCCCCGCCCCAATCTCCGGGTGCCACCAGCCCCAGGTGACAGCGGCCACCCCCTGTCCCCCCCTCCCGGTGCCGCCCCCATCCCTCCTCCCTCCCTGCCAGCCCC